>JNBS01000449.1:0-13520 GCA_002081575.1 Thraustotheca clavata | reverse complement strand
AAGGTGGACGACGCGCGCGCGAGGACGCCGACAGCCTTCGGAATGTCTTGCTTGAGTTTCAAGACGTTTTCCGCGTGCGATTTGGGCGAGATCCGCCTGTGAAAGTGGCGCCATTAAAAGTGCATTTGAAGCTTGGGGCCGTTCCTGTGCAGTCTGGACTCCGGCGATATCCGCCAACTCATCTGGAGTTTTTGAAGAAGCACGTCCGCGAGCTGCAAGCCGCGGGTTTGGTGTATCGGAATACGCGGTCGGGTTGGGCCGCGGCATCCCGAATTGTTCCCAAGAAAGATCCTGGCGATATACGGATGACGATCGACTCAAGGCCGATCAACGCGTGTACGGAGCCTATGCCGTGGCCCATGCCCGTCCTCGAAGTCGCGATGAGCGTGCTGAAGGACTCGAAGGTATCTTTCACATTGGATTGAATGAAGGGCTTTTGGCAGCTGCCCCTGCACTCGAACTCGCAAGAATTCTACTCATTCATGACCCCTCTTGGTGTTGTCACGCCTACGCGGGTGCTTATGTGCAAGTCTGACGCTGTGGCCTACTGTCAAGGCGTCATGGACGAGCTGTTTGGCGAGATGCTCATGCATGGTTTACTCTGGTGGCTTGACGATCTGCTCGGGTACGCGCGCACGGCGAAGGATTTGTTACATCTGCTGCGGCGCGCGCTTGTGATCTGTCAAGAGTATGGATTGAAGTTGCATCCCAAGAAGTGTGCGTTCTTCACAACGAAGACCATCTGGTGCAGGAAAGAGATCTCTGCGAACGGGTTCGCCCATGCGCTCGCGCGGGTACAAGGTTGTGTGAGTTGGAGCCACCTCAGACGGCGGCGGACCTCCAGCAGTTTCTGTGCGCAACGAACTGGATGCGTGCGAACATTCCCGAGTACAGGGCACTTACAGAACCGCTGACGAAGCTTTTGGACATTGGGGCCAAGGCTGCGGCGTCGAGGAATAAGACTGCCCTCGCGCGCGTGTCACTGAGTCCAGTTGGCTGGTGTGAGGACCATGCGGAGTGTTTTGCGCGTGTCAAGGAAACGTTCCAGCGTATGGTGCCGTTGTCGCACCCAAACCCAAGCAAGATGGTACGTCTTTACACTGATGCGAGCGAAGGATTTTGGGGCGCGGTCGCTACGCAAGTGCCCGAGGAAGACTTGGAACTGGATGCGAGCAAGCAACGGCATGAACCCCTGGCGTTCTTGAGCGGCGCTTTCCGGGGAGCTAGCGAGCGCTGGCCGATCGTGGAGAAGAAAGCCTTCGCGGTCGTGGAGGCATACAAGCGGTTGGAGTATCTGCTGATACGTCCAGGTGGATTCCGGCTGTTTACGGATCATCGGAACCTGGTGTACATGTTCAATCCGCTCGGTGCGTCGCCGAACATGGCCAAGTATCAAGCCCACAAGCTCCAGCGCTGGGCGTCGACGATGACGACGTTCCCCTATGTGATCGAGTGCGTGGCTGGCGAAGACCACCTGTGGGCGGACCTGCTGAGCCGCTGGGAAGTCCTCCGCGCGAGGCGCACGCGTTGAAAGTGCACAAGTTGGCGCTAGTGTCGCCGCTCCGATCTGCTGATTTCAAGTGGCCCTCGATGGACGAAATCGTTGCGATACAGCGAGCGCACCCCGCGTGGGACGAGTCGAGGAAGTATTATGTTACAACGGCCTCGAAGATATGGATCCTTGATTTGCAAGTGCGCGTGTGCGTTGTTGCGCATGCCGGTGCCGCGGGACACCGCCGAATCGATGCTACGACAGCGTCGGTTCAAGAGATGTTTGAATGGTCCACCCTCAAGGCGGACGTGAAGAGTTTTGTGAGCGCGTATCTGCATTGCATGGTCGTCGATGGTGAATCGGTGCCGTGCCCGTGGGGCGAAGCTTTGTACGCGACTCAACCGAACAAGCTGATCCACTTTGATTGGATCTCGTTCCCAGAAGCCGTGAATGGCTACAAGAATGTCCTCGTGATCAAGGATGACATGAGCGGGTTCGTACGCCTGCACGCGAGCGCCACAGCGACAACGACAGAGACGGCTGCCGCGCGAGACGACGCTGCACCATGTGAGTTGACTGCGTCTGTACCATGAAGGGGCCCCCGAGGTTGATGGAGACCTAGTCACGCAGATTGCGTTTGGTGACGACGGATTTTACGTGAAGCGCCTGGAAGATTTGCGAATGCACGATGGGCAATGGCAAATGAAGATCAAGTGGATGGGCCTGGAAGACGCCGAATCGTCATGGGAGCCCGAGTTGTCGATCTTCGAAGATGTGCCGATTTTGTTCCGACGTTAGGCGCGCGCGCATGAAGATGAAGACGGCGTGATCGAGATGATCGAAGATATCTAGCGCGCGTGTGAACACCCATTGTAGGGGAGGGGGTGTTCTCGCCTGATCCTCGAAATCTGGTTCACGTGCTGAATGTGTGTGATCCAGAGTGAATGCGGGTTAGGGTTGCTGTCGTGCTCTGGGGAATTTTATTTCGCACTTCTGAAATGTCAGACCCTGGCGCGTAACCATACTTTGATCAAGTACAAGTGGAAGTTATATTTCTATTAGGTACAGAAGTGGAAATCTGTAATGACTACAGACTAAGTGGAACCGATAATGAAGTTACTTTTGGATTTGTCTTTAAGAGCCACCGTCAATAGCACGGTAGCTGGTTGTGTAAGCCGGCGGAGACAACAGGCACTCACAAAGCAATAATTTTAACTCGATCGCAATCATATCATATAATCTTACAATAAAGAAATTCAAGATCATTTATGCTCGTTCATACATAAGGAATCTTTTCAGGGTTGCTTTAAGCTTTACATTACAGTATTCTCTTCAACAAAAGCATGCTAACGCTTACGAATCACTTACCTTTGTAGAAATTCGTTGTTCGTATTAGGATTTAAATCAATAGCATAAAATTCTTAGCATGTCCTAGGATTTTAATGTAATCATATTAAGTCATATCGGCGTTATCTCAGACAAAAAGCAAGTTCATTCATTTTCGTTCATATATCAAGGGCTCATAATAGCTGCTTTAAACTTTACACAATTCTTCTCACAAGAGCAGAAGCACATACTGAAAAATGTGTGTATGTGTATTAATGTTTATGAAGTCAAGCTCCAAACAAAATCATGCATCGACAATTTTTTCAGAACGTACGATACGATAGTCGTGATTTCAATCAGTACGATAGGTACATTTTTCATGTACACATTGGATTAAATTGTTCGGAAAACTTTATTATAAGTAATACTGAGAGCATCCAAAACCTTTGTCAAAAAGCTATTTCCTCAGGTATGTTCTGATTTTAATTGCCAAAAAAGAATGCAATTTTTGACGAATAATCAGCAGCTTGATTTTTGTTCCTACTCAAATGTATCCACTTGCAAATAAATGTAGGGATAATAAATTTTACTGTAAATCTCTCAATTACTGTAGAATTCCTTGTGTGTTTCCCAACGCTTTGTGCAATTACTGAGCTCATTATATAAAAATCATCAAATAATGCAATACCGCATTAGGGAAAAGACACAGAGGAAATTTCTTTCACTTCACGCACAAAATTTTAACCATAGAAATGTTGGTCCACATTTAAATAACATTTTCTTTTGATTCATGCAATCTGCTCTCATCATGTATTGACGACATTGCTAAGTTAAAAACAAACTCGCATTTCATAATCGGTAGTATTATATCTTAATCCATAGCGATTGAATCCAATGGGATCTTGTTAGGTGGTTTGAAGGCTCTTCTAGGTTCTTCCAAATTGTCTATAGGTGTTCCTGCTTCAAATAGCGCCTTTCGTTTTGCCTAGACAAAGCCTAAGATTCAATCATCTTTAGCTGACTGATACCTGTAGTTTACTATCTTCAGTCTCGAGATCGATTACGCGAGGAGTGACCTCTTTGGGAAAAACAATCGTGCGAGGTTCTTTCCAGTCCATTGTTGGATTTATTGTAGCAAGTGGTCTTTTGATTTTTTTTTGTGGTGGTTCTTCTCTGCTCGGTCTACAAAAGATTTAGTCTTCATATTGTTATATTCCCAATACGCAGTTGTTGGATTTGATCCAAGATGAAAATAACCCCGACCTTTTTCATCTTGATCATATTTTAAAAGTTTGTTTTGCTTCATGCCTTGTACGATACTTTGAAAGTATACATCATGTTCCCATTGAGGTGGCATACACTTTTTGGTTTCTTCGCTTAAAAATGAGATAGCGAAAACCGGAACATACTGCAGTAATTCCAATGCAAGTTTTGTGAAATCTTCGATTGCAAGCTTTACAGACAGTGGCTTTTTTGGCAAACGCTCTTCTAAACCACCTCGTTGAACTGGAGGTGCGATATTATCTCTAATACTTTATCAAAGTCGCTCATGTGAAACTCACTTACCGAACTGGAGGAACAACTGGAGGTCCATTAGGAACTTGGCCACGAACAAGCTCTCGAGTTGCAGGATTGTAAACAATAGCAGGATTCTGGCGTAGCATGTCCACAATTGCTTGAACATAGTCATCTAATGGCCAATTTGGAGGATGTGCATTAGACGCTTGGGCATAAATCGCAGCCATAGTAAACGGGAGACCCGAATCAAATAGTTGCATCGCACGTCGTGTGAGCTTTACAACAGCTTCATCTACTGGTACATGTCCTGTGAGAGCAAATTGTCCAAGACCATTTTTGGCTTCACTGTAAGTTAATCGGAGATCTTGCTGCATACCAGTGATAATATAAGTGAAAAAATCATCATGAGACCATCCTTGTGGTATTTGAAGCTTTTTCGATTCTCCTCGAATGTATGCGCCAGCAAAAAATGGCACTTTTTCAAGGCTTTTCAAAGCTGCAGCCGTAAACTTTTCTATTGCAGATTCTCCTGGGTGAACAATAGGAGTATTAGGTGGCAGAATTGCTGGTGGAGCCAAGATTATAAAATGTCCTCAAGCCATTTCTACTCTAATGCAACATGCCATCGACAATCTTGACAAGACAATTCAATATGTCTTGGTCAATTGTGACGATAGTATCAAAGGCTGGACAACAGCTAAAGCAAATGGCTGGACCAATGCATCCAACATCATGCACTTAAACATCTCCATGTCTGTGAAAGAAGAGCTCAAATCTCTCCTTGGGATCAAACAATTTCCCCACCACGTTCTTCTCGATGCTGCTAACACGATCCTGTCGAATGGCAAATACTTTTCCTACTCGACTGTCGACGAGAATGCCTCTCCTCGTCTCGTTCCATCTTCAACATCTTCATCCTCTGCACGTGTATTCGTATTAGATGATGATTTCTAAACGACAATAATCGTACATCAAGCCGTTCTATTAAGTGGTAGGCAAGAAACAAGCATTTTTTATTCGTCATCTTCTTCCTCTTCTTCTTCTTCTTCATCCAAATCCGACTTGAATTGAGTCCAGTCGACGTGGTGGTACAAACGACCACGGTTCATCGATTCCCACAAAGCGGATGTGGCGGTGCCGTAAATGCCTTCAAAAAGCACAGCAGCTACAACGATGGACGAGACGTACGTGACGTTGTTCTTCATAAAAGCAGCGTAGATAGCATCCAAGCTGCCTTTGCCGTGCACAGAAGTGAGCTTTTGTTGCGTGGACATGGCGCGGACGCGAGCGGTGCGAAGAAGGCGTTGAGCGAACATCAGTCAGTACCAAAGTGTTCCTCCAATCGAATGGCCCTCACAGGACCTCTTGAAATTTATATAATCACAAAGATACGAAACCTTATGAAGCATATCGAAGTATATTTTTTAGTAAAAAGTTATCAAGAAACAAGGAAGAAATATAAAGATGAAAGATAGATATCTGTAAAGTAGTGATTGATTAAAGCTAAATTCTTTATAAAAGTAGACTGTATTTGGAGGTTGACAGTGAGTATTTGAAGATTGAAAAGTAGATTGTATTTGGAGTTTAAGGATGAAAGTACTGTAAAGTAGATTGATTTTTAGTGATGAAAAGAGATTGTTATTAGTTTAGTATTGTTTAGTTAAGAAAATTTATTTTTGATGAAAATGATAGTGCAAAACTTTAAATTTGCACTTATATGAAATCTTATAAGTAGAATGTTAGACTTGAGCAAAGTATTCATATCATTCATTCATTCAAACCATTTTGAGGGAGTGATAAGATTATGAATATTTAATACGAGGATATTTGCTTTCTAGCTTTCTAGAATTGTAAGACAAAATTGGGGTGGATGTGATCAATTGCAAAGTTGACCTTGTATTTTCTTAGTATTTGGGCAAAACTACTCCATAAATTGCAATTGTCGTTGGATAAAGCTTAGGCGTTTTTAACATCATAATAGTAAACATGAAAATACACAATTCAATTATAAGCAAAGAAAGCTCACCAATTTTTTTCAGGTTTTAGTTCAGATATTTTTTGACAGATTAGACCCGTCCTTAATTTTATTTGCAAGTATCCCGTTGATTTACTTCAACAACATCAAGCTGATGACTATGGCAGTTCGCGTGTTTGCGTCTTTGAAAGAGACCTGACAAATTATCATTGTCATGTTGCTCCAAGTGGAGTAGATCGATGTCGATTCCTATACCATGATTCAGCTATAATTGACAGAGAGAAGGTCAATTTTAGATACCGTGAATGTTTAGAACGTTGTGTGTTTAATGCAAAAGTTGTCCAAACTGGTCGCGAAGTTGTTGTCAAGTTTGCCAAGAGCTCTATGTCAAAAATCGACTTATAAATGCCACGTTTGTTCATGGAGGTCTTCGTGAAGCTAACATCTTCTGGGACTCGATAAATAGTTGTGTTGTCTTGATTGATTTCGACTGGTCGGGGAAAGAAAATGAAGCTTATTACCCATTATTTATGAATCCTGACATTAAGTGGCCGCAAAGGGCTGAAACAAACGTACCTTTACGTATTCAGCCTGATGAATATTGGATTGATTCATTGCTATCTAATTTAGTAGATAAAGTTTAAGCTCAACTTTATGGAGATAAGATACTAGTACTCTTCTTATTGTTTATTACTTCTAGTACAAGGTAAAAGGAATAAACGAGATGGTGTTCATTGTAAGTAGAGAGGAATTAAATAGGTGAATACGATGGAAGAAGACTATGTGGGAGAGACCACAAGCTTATTCTTGTTGATTTGATAGTGGGTGGATGAAAGGCTAAACACATGACCAGTTCTGATGTTGCTACCGATTGCTACAAGCTTTTCACGCGTTCCTCTTGACGCATGGACGATTCTTGGTCCAATTTACTTGCAATTATCTCGAGATGAGCTTCTTAAAGGCGACTTTACTGCTCCACAACGTGAGATTCTACACACTACAAGATTGTACGTAGGTCCATTTAATCAAGAAGATCTCGATGCTGCAGTCACGTGGTTAGATCAAGGTGCTTTAAAAGCAGTCTTCTCAACAACGTACACTTCATTGCTCGAAGGTGGCATTGCTATCGATGTACCCAAGGAAAGAGTGGTTCTAGCTGTCCAAGTTGGCAGTTCTGATGAAGTGGATGCACTCGTAAAGACATTACCGCAAATCACTGCAATTGCATCAGGAATTCTACTTGAAACTCCATCTCCATTACCATCTTCCTCTCTCCAACGTCTTCGTCAAGCATTTCCTGAAGGATTTCTTTTTGCCATTGTCAATTCTGATCAAGATATTGTTTCTCTTCATAATCAACACATTACAATTGCGTCCAAGAAAAATGATCAAGAAGTGATTGAAGCGTTCATTAAATGCTTGAAATCTGATCGTCTTGATGGTCTTTTTACGACTGTTGTCACTGATACTTCTGGAGTATAAAAATCTATTCATTCTATTGCTTATTTTAGTTTAGGTTGCTCTTGGATTAGTTTACTCTAGTGCTGAAAGTATTGCTGCATCTGTAGCTCAACGTCGTGGCATTTATTACTCTCGTTCACGGTATTTTCATCCTAATTATGAACCCTGATAAATATGATACTTTTATAGCAAAAATTTATGGCCTAAAGGTGATTCTTCAGGGCATATTCAAGAGCTTGTTGAAATTGCAATGGATTGTGATAGCGATGCTCTTCGCTTTACTGTATTCCAACATAGCAAATCCATGACAAAAGATAATGGCAGCTTTTGTCATCTTGAAACAAGAACTTGTTGGGGTCCTTCACAAGGCATTCGTCACTTACAATCAACGCTACAAGAACGTAAAAATTCAGCTCCTGCAGGCTCATATACCAAACGTTTGTTTGATGATATGAATTTGCTTAGAAATAAACTTGTCGAAGAAGCCCAAGAACTTGCTGAAGCTACAGGTTTATTATTTTCTATTTTGTCGATGTATTTATTATGATATTTAGACCCTGTGCACGTAGCTGAAGAAGGTGCTGATGTACTTTACTTTGCAATGGCTCGTTGTGTTGCTGCTGGTGTTTCTTTTCAAGATATTGAGCACCAACTTAATCTACGTGCTTTAAAGCTTAAAAGACGTCCAGGAAATGCAAAAGCATATCGCATTGATGCAGCTAATGCAATTCTTACCAAGGCATCAAACAAGCAATAAAAGATAGATAAAGAAGACATTTTTTTGCATTTTGATAATGTGTTTATGGCTAATGTGGTCATGTTGAAGTTGTGACAGTGTTATAACAAAAGTGCTCAAGTAGCCAATATCGAATGATTGTGAAAGGAGGCGATTAAAATATGCTACTGTCCACACATTCGACACTGTCGGGCACGGACTTGAAGCTATCAATTAATCCACATGGATGCAGTAGATGTGTACTGCAACTTAGTATCATTATCATCTTGATTTTCCTCCTGTGTTATAACAATTTGTTAGGTCATTTTACTTTTGCGATATTTAATTGGATACAATCATATGATTATAACCAATAAGAAATCGACAAGAAAATAGGAGAACGAGTGCAACCATTTTCAAAGTAGCAATGTCATTCAAGGATGTTGGTCGATATGGTTAATATGTGCTTGATATTCATCTTTAGGACGTAAATGAAGAGCGAGTAGATGAAGTGACTCGTTTGCTATCGAAATGTGCATCTGTTGGCACGATGGATGATGTTTTTTACGTTCAATTCGAGTCAAAATTAACCAAATTATGTAGGTTGGTCGAACTCCATTGTATATTGCTGCAAGTCAAGGAAAACTAGATATTGTGATGGAACTCATGAATGCTACAAAAGTTAATGTACAAACAAAGGTACAATTATCATGCATGAATTTATGTTGAAGAAAATGATGTAGGAAGGTGCGACTCCCTTATTAATTGCTTGTCAATATGGACACACGGATGTTGTACGCTTTCTTGTTGACTATGCTAATGTTAATCTTGCTACATTGGTATTATTCTTTCTTGTACTATTGAATGAATATAATTTATGTAGGAAGGAGTAACACCGTTGTTTATGGCTGCACAAATTGGATCCTTGGAAATTGCCAAGCTTTTACTTGAAAAAAATGCTGATGCCAACTTGAGCATGCTTGTATTATTGCATTGAATGACTTGTATTTACTTTATTCTTGCGTAGAATGGAGCTACACCCATTATTATTGCAGCACAAAATGGATATGTCGAGATTGTTAAACTTTTAAGGCACAAAGGCAATCCTACAGCAACAATGAGAGTATGTAAAGCATTTTTATCGATATATTTATGTAAAATAGGGAGGAGCTACAGCTTTAATGATTGCTACGCAGCATAGGCACACACAAGTTGTTGCAGCATTGCTTGAAGTAGTTAATGACGTTGATATTCCTCTTTTGGTTATTATTCTTACAATTTACGTAATTCTAATCATCATTAGGATGGAACCACACCACTTTTAATAGCTTGTGCAATAGGACAATTGGATATTGTCGAGCTTCTTCTTACAAAAGCTGATGCTCGTAAAACTCGCTATGTATTTATCATTGATGATTTTGAAATACTCAAACTACTGCAGGATGGCATATCATCATTATTGCTTGCTGCTCAATGTGGACACGCCCAAGTAGTTAAATTACTACTAGAAGCTTCGTCATGGGTAAGATTCCGAATATATTTGATGGGAATTTATTGTGCAATAGAGCTCGACAGAAATTGCTGCCTCTTTGTTGATTTCTATTCAATTCAATCGCATTCAAGTTTATGATTTCCTCATTTCGTACAACCCTGATATTATCCACCATGTTATGGAGGTATTTCCTCTTTGAAAATGTGGTTATAAATGCATTTAGGATGGTACTACAGCTCTGATTGTAGCCGCTGCTTGTGGAAATGTACCGATTGTAAATCGCCTATTGGAAGCAAACGTAGATATCAATATTGTCACCAAAGTTGCCATTCCTTCATTATTCTACTTGCTAATACCAATTCTTTAGAATGGTGCCACTGCTCTCATGGTTGCTACAGAACATGGCCACATTGAAATCGTCAAAACTCTTTACGCAAGGCACCATTCACCATTAGAATGTGTTATGCCAGTACGTATTTACCTTATTGATATATGTAATCTTACACTTTTTAGAATGGAGCTACTTTACTCCACATAGCTGCTCAAAATGGCCATGTTTCCTTTATGGATTTCTTTCTTCCAGTTGCTGAAGTTGATGCCGAAACTCATGTCTTTATCCTGCTTTTAGTCGATGACTTAATTAATTGTAGGATGGAACAACACCATTGATGCTTGCAGCAGCTAAAGGTCATGCTCAAATTGTGTCAATTCTTCTTGCTGCAGGCTGCAAAGTTGACCTTATTTCAGATAAACAATCTTTTGCTCTATTGGCAGCAGCACAACATGGTCATTATGATGTTGTTGCCACATTAATACCTCAAGCCAATGTGAATCTATCGAACGAAGATGGAGTATCAGCATTGCTCATAGCTGCTCAAGGAGGATATCATGCAATTGTCTCGTTGCTTTTGGAACATGGAGCCGATGGCAAACAATGTACAAAAGCTGATCGAGCAACGCCTCTCATTATGGCAGCAGCCAAAGGACATTATGACTGCGTGGAAGCCCTCATTACATATTCAGATATTGATCATCCGATGAAGGTATGATCAATATGTTTCTTCGGGGTGAATTCAATGTGTTTAGGATGGTAGTACAGCACTCTTTGTAGCTGCTGCCAGTGGCTGTATTGAGGTTGTACGATTGCTCTTGAATAAAGGAGCAAATGCAAACCAAGCCATGAAGGTAATATGCGTACACAGATGCGATAACTTATGTATGAATAGAGTGGCATGACCCCATTGACAATTGCTCAACAATATCAGCACGAGGAAATCACCGCTCTTCTTCTAAAGCATCGAGTTTAAACGTAGTTAGTTGTTCCACTGTATGTCACGTTAGTTGTTATCACGATTCTTAAGGGCTATTAGCTTGACCTTTCGCTTATACTCTTCTGGATCATTCTTCAAATCTTGAAATGGTTCTCTTTGTGCAGGATCCGCCATATTTGGTGCATCCAACAAGTCTTGAACCCCTTTAAGAATTTGTTTGATCGTGACGCTTGGTTTCCAATCTTTGTCTTCGTTTAAAATGCTTAAACACACCGTACCCGATGGATACACATTTGGATGATAAAGTGGTGGAACAAACTTACAAAGTGGTGGTTTACTTGGATAGTCTTCTGAGAACGTCAATGACATCTTATAGGTGCCACCTTCCCAAATCGTGCCTGCTTTGCCTGGAATTCCTGCCTGCCACACCATAATGTTAAGACTTCCGTCTTCTGCAGCTACGGGACGTGCCCAGAAACCCGCAGGATGATCTCTTCGCCAATTTTTTCGTTCCTGTCGAAGACGCTGGGCCGCGATCGAGTCTCCCATCCGTCACCGTTCGGTCAAATTGTAAAATGAAGGTCTTCGGCGTATTAAATAACAGAATTAAATTTACTTCATTATATTCTACTTAAACATACAAAAGAAGAAGTAATTTAATAAATCAAAAAAATGAATGATTGTCTAAAATAAATTTCATTTCGAATGATATGATTGGATACAAGAGTAGTGATTGAAAAAATGTATACAGTGAAATTTGTATGTATTTTTGTATACAGGATTGAAACCTCCATGAAATAATATTCCTCTTTTAATTTATACAATACATAGATGTCGATAAACTAACTGATTTACAATAGTTAGTTTATAGTCTTACATTTTATCAACTTTGATGCATTACAAGCAGGGTATCATTTTCATTATTTCTGGATTCACTTTCATAAAAATCAGCATCGCTAATCATCACTGCCAGCATAATCCGAACTACAGTATCATATCCAGCGATACCATGATCGAGAATATCTTTGTTACCCATTCCATAAGGCATTTTGCTCCAAAAAAAAATACCACCCGTCCTGATAGCATAATTTACACTAGTCCTACCAAACTCAGAGAGATCGCATAATTGCTCAACGTTGTGTGGTGTTTTCAGACGAAATACTTTTGATATATGTAGATGCATGCCTGAATTGAAGTACTATTCATAGTACTGAAGTTTTAAAGAATAATACATAACTAGGTAAAATGCCCTTTTTTGATGGGAAAGTTAACCATTTTGTAAATTGCCATTCACAATTGAGATTATCGTGCAATACATTCGTTCGTCATCTCCTTTATATCTCATTTTCGCTCGAGTATGTTGAAAGTTCGAACAAAATATTTTCATCAGTTGCTTATACTTTGTGGAGATGGTAAGTGTATATGTCAACGCAAACCAAAAAGGTGTCAATTATGGCCATTGCTTTACTTGGGTGAAAATCCCCAAAACCAAGCGATCAAGGAAATTCGTCCAAAATGTATCTCATTGTTTCTGTCAATATATGCTTATGTGTCATTTGATGCAGTACTTCTTGATAGTGCACCAAATCTCACTTCAAATGTTTATTCATTTGAAGAAATGAAAATAGCTTTGACTAAACCAAACCTCTGTCGATTAATATTTCGCGCCAGGAATATTTCAAAGATGGATCGAACGCAATTGAATACGCCGAAGAATGCGTAAAATCTTTGGCCACATGGTCCAGTCAAACAAACAAACACTGCTTTCCATTGCGCAGCCTTCAGAAAAATGCCAATCATTATTGGAACGATATTTCAAAGGATTCACAAGTGATTTTGCCACACAAGAGCAGAACTTTGTTTATCATGTAAAGTTTCATAACCTTGATTTGGCGAAATTGGATGCATACAATATGATATAAGATAAACTGGATAACGTTACCGCAATCAAGCCTGTGCAGAGTGCAACTAATATTTGCTAGCTTAAATTGCATTTCAAAATGCAAATAGGGTAATATCCTCTTTTCAAAAGGAGGTCATTCACTCAATGCTTTTCACTACGAAAATTGCTTCTACTTTGTTTAAAACTTGATATCAAGTGTTGCGAGCATATTGCAAAACTACTACCACAATCCGAAAATAATATTGGTGATGATGAAGCTTGTGTTTTGGATGATGTATTATTGCCAAATTGCTCCCGTCTCAGAGTACTCGAACTACCACGCCAACTACTGACAGATATCACAACCATTTAACTCGCTCAAAGCGTG
>JNBS01000448.1:0-51023 GCA_002081575.1 Thraustotheca clavata | reverse complement strand
TGGTGCTGGTGGTGCTGCAGGTGTGGATGTTAATTGTTTGCGTTTGACACTGTTATCACCTTCGTATAGCTTCGTATAATGTATGCTATACGAAGTTATTACGTATGAGAAATCAAAGATCCAAGAAATTACAATTTTAAAAAAGTACCATGAAGCAGTAAGATGGCTCATAGATATGGTTAGATGTTGCTCACCTTACATAATTGGCGTTGTTGCTATACAAAGAAATATGAAGAAGTACCCATTGATGGCATTACAATACATGAATTGTGGTAATTTACGTCAATATCTCGACGCCAAGAGAGATAATCTATCAACGAAAATCAAAGTCACAGCATTAGAAGTTGCTTGGGTAGTGTCAAATGCGCTGGTTGATTTACACCACAATGATATCATTCACTGTGATATCAAGAGTGCGAATATTTTACTATCTATAGAGCACTACATCAAATTATGTGATTTTGAACTTTCACGGGAAATACGAGAATTTAACCCATCAATGGCCACTTATCTTTCAACTCCATTGTGGACAGCACCTGAAGCCCTCCGCAGTGAAGCTGTTTATAACTTTAAGGCGGATATCTATTCATTTGGAATGGTTCTGACTGAACTTGATACCCAACATTTGCCATACTCTGAACTTGCTCTGAATGGTGTTGAAATAATGAGAGGTGTATCGAGTGGATTGTTAAGACCTTCTTTGACAGCTACTTGTGCACCATGGCTTAAGGAAATGGTAGATAAGTGTTTGTTATTTGACCCAAAGCTAAGACCGACTGCTTATCAAATTGTAGAATTACTACAACAAGAATTATATGATTGGAAAAAGACACCCGTAGCTCAACCATACCAGAGCTTAAGCCAATTTTCAATTAATAGATGAAAAATGAAAAAGAATTTATATAACATAATGTGTTGCTTTGCGATATCTCTCTTACTTGTGTATAAACATATCACGAATAGCTTAAATGTCATCGACTAATAAAGAAGTAATTATAAACTGTGGAATGATTAACCATTGATTTACCATCACTTGGTAAAAGCTGTTCAAAGTTAGTAGAGTTTGGTAAATAGGTAAATTGAGAAATGAATTGAAATATTTAATCTAACTCTTACATAAAGGTCAATGGAGACAATGCCCATAAGATCTTTAAAGATGGTGTCTACTAAAAGTAATCGGCGAGTCTTTTCGAGTTCTTACAGCATTTAGAGTGGTGATACTGCACTTCATTTGGCTATGGCAAATCGACATAAAAAATCGCCCCATGCTGATCAAAGCCAATACTTCAATAGAGGGTCGAAACCATTTACTCAACATGCTGACTTAATTATGATAGAAGGGAAGTACTACTCGTCATTTAGATGCTAAAAATGGGGATAAAAAATTGATGAACTTATTGCTGCAAGGCAGGGCTTCAAATGAATCCGTGAGCCAAGTAAATACTTGATCTAGTAGAATAAAAACAAATTGGTTTTGATAGAATGGATGGACTCCAATTTATGTTGCGGCTGAATACGGACATATTGAAATGGTTGCCGTATTTTTGAAAGCTAATGCTTCAATTCATACAAATAATTACGTCTTTCATATATTTATCAAACGGCAATCTAAATACTTGTTTAGAGGCAATGGTCTGTTGCATTGCACCGCTAGACAAGGGAATATTAAAATGGCAAAGTTCCTGTTGGAAAATGGAGCTTGGACAGAGTCGAGAGATATTGTATATGACATATTCTAATATTTATCTTAACCTCGTTAGTACGGGTATACGCCTCTTTATTCTGCTGTATTTGAAGGTCAAGAAGCAATGGTTGAATGTCTCCTACATAACAACGCTTGTTTCAATGCCAAAACAAAAGTTTCTATTTCATTTTGTGCGATTCTTACTCAATTGCAATTAGTTTGGTTGGACCCCTCTACCACTTGCCAAAGAAAGATAACACACCAATTTCATTGAAATCTTTGGGTTATTCTCAAAAGAGAAGGCCAATAGTAGCAGTCATACAGACTCAACGACGCAAGGAAAGACCTCAGTGAATGATATAACAATCGCAACTTCTTTGGGAAACATTTTACCAAGATTAAAAGAAAGCATCCCGGTTGAATCTATACCTGCAATGTTGGAGCACTTTAAGTGTGGTATGAGTGAAATCAATGAGGTTAATCCAGCTACACAACTATTTTCAATATGCTACTGCTTTGAATAGGCAGGAGACACACTTTTGCACTTTGCTATAAGAGACAATCAAGAAGCGCTTGTTGATATATTGCTCAGTTTACCCAAGATTGATGCAAATGCCTGCAATCGAGTCTGAAATATTCTACTATTTCATTCTGTTTACACTGTTATTAGGATGGACTAACACCATTGACACTCGCAATTAAACTTGGACTGAGAACAGAATTCACATACTCATACGTTTGTCTGAGGTGCAATTTCAAGCGATGTTTTAGATTCCAATCACAGAACTTATTAATGCAACAAACATTATTAGTTCAGGTTCATTGTGTTTTGTGTATAAAGTAGCCTTCAGTGACGAAGAAGTAGCAGTGAAAAAACTCAAATTCTGAAGATGACTTTATAACTGAAATCTCAATTTTGAAAAAGTATGATTGCCATTAAGAATATGAATATTAATTGCGTATAGATGCTCTTCACCATATATCATTGGTATCATAGAAGTTCCATGTGACCTAAGCAATTGTAAAATGTTCCCATTTCAGTACGTTCTGTAAGAATAACTCCAAACAAGTAAATATCAATCTTGGAATTATAAAAGACACCTCGAAATACTTCAGGTGCAATCCAATAAGGAGATATTGTTGCTTGTGTCATTTCTGGATCAAGAGTTTGGATTTCTTTAGAAATACCAAAATCACACAATTTGATATAGTGTTTCGTTGATAGCAAAATATAGTGACTCTTGATATCCCAGTGAATGATATTTTATGATGCAAATCAGCGCTTCGAATGGCGTCACTTCAATATTTGTAGGGCAATTTTCTCTTTTGGCTTTATGGTATTGACTCAAATCACCACAGACCTTTTGATACGCAGGAATTGCCTTACTGCAACCTGAAACTTAGTATGTGGGCAATTCAGGAAAAAGTACGAGGTTGATCCGTGGTAGCGAGACTTGGCTAATCAGTATTTGTTATTTGACCCAAAGCAAAGACTAACAGCCCATGTGATTGTAGCAACGCTACAGCCTCTGCTGGGATTCTCAACAAGCCTCTAGTTTTGTTTTAAGATACCATATAATTTGTTTTATAGTTTAAGCTCCATACTTTCACAGCACATATAAATAAAGTTGATGGTTTAAAGTTTAGTGTTTTTTGTATACAGTGATATGAAAACAAATCGTTTTTTCAAATCTTTACTAAAATTCCTACCGAACACGACGTATTCCTTACCTTGGTGTATAGTCGATGGATTAACCATCAAAGTACGTCCTTTTCATGTGCTTTAGCCCAACCAAACGTAGCCTTAACTTTGATTGTTTTACCTTATTGTTCACTATCTACAATAGAAATTTGAAGTTTTTGAAAATCAACAATTGTGCGGTGATAAAATTCAAACAAGCCAAGTTAGTGTTTTAACACAGTAAATTCCATTTCATTTTAATGCAACAATGCCATAGCTCGATTGACAAGCTCATCTTTCTTGCCACTTGTACTTTGACCGTGAGCACTCAAGAATGCTTTGAGTTCAACCACTGTCTTTTTCGCGACAACACCAGAAGCTGCTAGTTTCTTCCATGTTGCTAGATCGGTACTAACGTCGGCGTTATGTTTGGCAGCTTTTTTATCACCTTTACCCCCAGGTGTGGAGGCCTAACAGTACAAGTTAACTTGGTTTTCAAATATACCAAAACCTTTCGTTTGGCATTGTCTTTAGCTAACTCATCACCGCCGCATAGTTCACGAAAGCTTTCAAGGGCGGACTAAGCAAATAAATGACGAAGATAAATGGGACACATATCTACCACAACTTTGTTTCGTTTAAACCCAACAACATCGGGTAAGGTTGTATCATCTTTATCATCAAACGCAAGGGAACTTTCATTAAGTGCCAAAGCTTGAATGCTTGCATAATGCTTCTGAAGTTCTAATGATGGGTATTACTACATTGTTACATAGGAGGTATTCACCAGGATTTTGAAAAGATGGTACTTCTTTGATAGTCAAACTTTGGATCACTTTCTTGGCAGCATCGACTTGATCAAGCGTTGCTACAAACAACATCAATATTCTTAAGCCTTAACCAATGACTTTACGGTCACGTTGTGAATTGTGATCTGCACGAAGGTTGCGAACATCATCCACGTAAGGTAAGAAAATGAGATTGAATCCTGATGGTTGAATTTGCCCTTGATCATCATAGATTTCTTCCTAATCGCAATACTCATTATCACTACAATCAAACTTCTTACATACTTGAGGAACAATTGCAACAAGTCGAGGTGGTGTATTTTTTCTCACAATTAAACGAGCAATCGCCATGACATCCTTCTTGACCATAGATTGAAGCAAAGCAACAAAAGCAACTGTACTTCCTTCAATATATCCCTAAACTTGAGCTTGTATAAGCTAGTATAGCACAAGCTTACCTCAGCTGGGTAAATGAAGTATGGAGCTCGTAGATTCTCATGGTCTTTTAAAAGGCTCTTTGGCTGAAACCCAAGCAATTGTAGTCCTACAAATTAGTCAAATATACACAATACATTATTCATACCTGCGGCATCAAAATACTTGAGCTCCACCATGTCGTCAGAAGAAAAATAAACACGCTGCTTTCCATACTCAATGTACTTCTTTACTTGCTCAGGTGTCAAATACATTCCTGTTTCATCACAAAGCCACTTTGTTTCCGTCTTGAGAATCGAATTCGTCTCAGCCTCAAGATTAATTGGAGATGGTTTAGCTTGTTTGACTGTTAAAGCATACAATTCCACTCCAATGGCAATTCCTTTGGCAATGGTCCAGCTCAAAGTTGTCAATCGGCGTTTACGAAATCGCTTTCGCAAGCTTTCTTCCATCATTTCTTGATACGTATGGATTGCATAAGCTGGTTGCAAAGTGCTTAAATCATCTTGAGCAAGCATTGTTGCTTCCATGAACATTCGTGAATAAAAAGATGAAAGACTAAAGCTTTCTTTTGCAGGAGGTGGCATGTAAAATAGCTGAATTGATCGTTTGAGCTCCATGTGATTCGTAAATTGTTTTAGAACACGTTCACATTCTTCTGCATTGCCAATCGTTGGGTCTTCATTGTTGGTTAGAATCCAAATTGTCTGCGAGTCTTTCTTCTTTAAACTACGATCAAAATTAGTACACGAAGACATAAAAACAATACTTTGCATTGGAAAATGCAATTCCTGCATGCCACAAAGCATTGCTTAAAGAAACTTGGTCATTCGAAGCCATCGAACCATATTCTTTTGCAAAATCAACAGTCATTAATTCTCTTAATTGCTTGATACGATGTGCGGATGGAAATCCAAGTTCTTGAAATTCATAAACATGTTCTAATGAATTAACATTCTTCGTTTGACTCTACAAACATCATTACACCATATCTCATTGTCATATAGTACAGTGCCAAAGAATATAATGCCCATAAGCGAATTGTCGTTGGCAATGATTTTACTCTTGAGTAACTTAACGAGCATTTCAACACAGGTATTGAACCACGTATTTCCATCTTCCAGAGGTGTAAACAGCGATGAACGTACGTCCAAGAGCACGAGAAGAACTTCTTTACCGCTTTGAGCTGATTCCCAGTCCTCTTCTTCTTCTTCCTTGACGTCCTTCTGCCACTCGAACGCCATTTTCACACTGGATCCGATCAAATTTCAAAATGAACAATGATGGTCACTGACCATCAGTCATCAATACAAATTGTCTAACTTAACAAGAAGGTAACTTACTAAACAACACAACAACTGTATACCTGCCTAAAATGTCGACTTTAACAAAGAAGTGAATGTCGATTCTTGTAGAAAAGTAAGCGATGGCAATGCTTGATATTCCTAATTACGTTTAGAATAATGATCATTTAGCAGCTTCTAATGGACATAGTTTAGTTGTGCAATTATTGTTGCGAGCGAAAGCTAACACTGAAGTGAAAAACAAGGTAGATATTACTTATGAGCTCAAAATTCATTTAAGATTAGTCGGAAAAACACCACTTCGTTTAGCTGCTGAAAATGGACATGCAATTGTAATTAATTTACTGGTTATAGCTGGTACATCTACAGAATCAAGAATTAAAGTAAATTTGCTTTTTCACTATACCATTGAAATCAAACAATATATTGATACAACAATATGAAATATCTTTTTACTTGGACATGCTCTTTCTGTATTCGTTGTACCATCGGACCCATATTATTGTAGACTGGACCTTCAGTGCCATACGTAGGCGATGGTTGCCACTTGGAATGGATCGATGCAACCACAACGGGCTATTTGGATTGATTTTTCTTGCTTGGTAGCTTCACCTTTTGGTGTCGAATTTTTTGATCAATGGCTTTTTCAATGTAGCCTTGACTGGCATACCATTGGACTTGATGTTACGATTCAAAATAGGTCAACAATGGGTTCGGATATTTTTGATTTTGGTGCAACAAGAGGTTTGGACAATTTGGATGCAACAATAGGCTTGGATTTGGTTTGTGAATACTTGCAATTGACACCAAGGTTGCGTTTGAGAATTGGAATTTTGCATCGATATCGCTTATCAAGCAATTCGACACGAACCACTGGAGCCACAATACGTACAATTGGCTTTCTGGAAATGGACAAACGTTTAATGTGATTATGTTTGAGAATTGAAATTTTTGAAGTTGCAGGTCTTTCCACTGTTTCTGGTTTGATAGCATGAATGGTTTTGTTTGTCAATTTCGTCATTTTGGTAGACAATTTCGTGATTTTTGCCACAGCACAGGAAAGACGGCGTTGTGGGGTTCGCGATTGCATTGTTGGATAATCTCGTAATGAATATATTAACATTTCTACTGTTGCGATGTCCATTTTATATTGTGTCGGTATATGAGGAAAGTACTTTGTCAGTTGAGTGTGAGCAAATGAAGTAGGTACTTACTTTTGCTTATGTATGTGTGCTGTAGAAGACAAAATCATCAATATGTACGAGAAAGGAGTCCCTAACACCTACCCTTAACATGATATGAATGATTATGACTAGTGCATGTACTGCATGTTTTGACTTTAGGATCTAGAATTTAGTATTTGCCTCTAAAAAGAATATACTATTGAATTAGACTGCTTTTTGGGTAAACCACTTCGGTAGAGTGACTGGAATAAAGCTTTCATTACATTGAATTGATATTTTATTTTGTAGTTATAAAAGGATCGTGTACAGACATAAAAGTATATTATGACAGTGTGTAAAGATTAAAAATCAGCTTCCCATTTAGATCCATCATCTTCATACGCCGTAATATCATCCCATTCTTCAATGACAGCAAATTTGGATGCATCCAAAGGGTTTGCAAGAGTTGGTAACCATGGTGCAGGTTCCTTTTTCTTGTACATTTTATCCCATTCAATACCATGAAACCAAGGATGCGATCGAATAGAGGTTATACCGCTGTGATTACATCCCAGTCTTTTAGAGACGTCACGATCAAGAAGTTTAGAGATCAAGTCTTTGCACGATCCCGAAAGCCAAGATGGGAACCGAAGTGGTTCCTTTAAAATATTTCGGCAAATTTGAACTTGATCTGATGGATTGTTGCCTACACAGAGCCTAAAATGCTTTGTACTCAATTTAAAATAATACCACAAAATGGTGATGTACCAACACACATTTCGTATATGAGAACTCCATAAGCCCAATAATCCACTCCCTAAAAATCATTAATCATAAAAGTCTTGGAGATCTTGTCACCTTGTTGTGTCCTTTACCCAAGACTAACTCAGGTGCCAAATACTCTGGTGTACCGCAAAGTGTGTACGTTCGATCTTGACAAACTTTTGCAAAGCCAAAATCAACGACCTATTATTGATATTAGGGTTGTAACAAGATAAATCATACCTTGATATAGCCCTCTTCATCAATTAGAAGATTTTCGGGTTTTAAGTCACGATATATGATCATTCGATCATGTAGATATTCGAGAGCCAAAATGACATGAGAGGCATAAAACCGAGCATGATCATTTGGGAGACGCCCAGAAGGTCGATCATTACAATGTAAGTAAGAAAATAGCTCACCACCTTGAACAAACTACAGCCAAATTGTTATAAACGTGAAGGCTAGAAAACTTACCTCCATGAGCAAATACAAACAATTTTGGTCTTTGAAAGTTTGAAATAGTTTGAGAATAAATGGATGATTGCACTAATACATGAGTGAGTTAGTTAGTTTCAACAGTACCATACCGATGCCAATATATTCTTTTCATTCAAAATGTTTAGCTGCTGTTTATAGGCAACAACTTGTGATTTTTGAAGGACTTTCATTGCGTAAGCTTTTCCAGAAACTGCGTGCCGTGCAAGTTTTACTCGGCCAAATGTACCAGTGCCAAGAGTTCGCAGAATTTGTAAGTCAGAAAATTCAATATGTTCTCGGGCTTTAAGTTCTACCTTTCGATCTTCTGCCTCTTTGTTTAATATGTCTTGAAGAGGGCCAAGCAGTTCTACAAACTACAAAATACTATGAATTCAATGTTGAGTAAAGAGCTTACTTTGGCACGTTCCAATATAAAGCATTCAAGCTGCCCACAAGCAATTACATTTGCTTTACGAGGCTCATCATTGAGTAGAGCCATTTCTCCAAAGTAATCTCCAACAGAAAGTTTTGCGATTTCAATCGTATTATCGTTGCCTATTCATAAATTAAATATGCATGATTTTTCATACTAACATACCACCAGACTTGGATACAATGGCATGACCATTTTTAATGATGTAGAAGGTAGATCCATGTTCACCTTCGGTAATAACAGAAGTTTTGTCTGGAAATGTAGCCGCAATCAGAGCAGCAAAGAGAACAGCACGTTTAGATGCTGAAAGTGACTTTAGAATTGGTACCGATTGAATCACTCTATACAAGCTAATTAAAAAAAATATCATCAAGCAATTATCATACCGCATGCTCATATTTCGATCAATTACTTCTCGAAGCGATCCCAATATTTCATCAAAAGCCTGACGATCAAGTGCCAAAGCTACAACACAGAAAGTACATCAATTTTGTGTGCTATCATTTCGTACCAACAACGTCTGTTTCAGCAGTGACGTTAGCAGCTCTTGGTTCATGAGTCATAAGTGCTCTTTCGCCAAAGTATTCACCATTCTATTCATTGATATTAGTAAATACATATAATAATAGTCCATACCGAAATGCGAATACTTTCCATTGTTGTTGTTCCATCTCCAGCATCGCTACACACAACTATTTAAAGTATACAACTTGGCATGTAATATCAAACTACCAGTTCCAGATTTGACTATGTATAAAACATTTCCCTTTTCCCCTTTTGTAATAATGCGTTCACCCTTCTTAAAATGAACAAGTTGGACGACTATGTGGAAAATTTCAGTGTCTATATCATATCTGAGTTCTTACCATTTGCAAGTTGACTCATTTGATTATCAGTCAGTTCCTAATACCCATATTAACCTACTGACTTTATGCTTGCTTTACCTGAAGCAAAGGAACATTTCGTAAAAACTTTTTACATTCATCAAGTTGGTCCTCCGCATTCCTGGCAACAATCCATCTGAAAGTCACACGATCAAGAGCCCATAGATCTCCAGCTTCAACTGTGGTGATTGTAGCAGCACGTGGACAATTATAAAGCAATGCCAATTCACCAAAACTACCACCAGTGCGTGCAGTAAAGACAACTTCATTCTTGACAGAAATATCAAACACACCACTTTCAACTACATAAAAGAAGTCTCCCGAATCCCCTTCCTGAATGACAGTATCTCCTTTCGCAAAGTGAACTTTAACCATAAATCCAGCCATAACATCCATATCCAATTCACTAATAATCGACATCAATGCATTTCGAGATAATGCTTCTTTGATCAGTGCTGTAATGGCTTCAGGTTTCGGTGTTGTATTAGGCTGATACTCATCATCAAAATGAATACTTTCAGCAAAGATATCACCACGGCGTTGAGCATCACGTTTTTCACGCATCGCTAAACTCACACGACGATCAGTTGATGTTGGGGCATCGGTATTAGCAATATTATCAAGTTGATTTGTATCCTGAATGTTCGAAGAGCTTGCGCATCCCATGTTTTCAAAGGTAAAAACAACCTCTTCAGTTGTGCACTTTTTATCTGATTTCGCGCCAAAAACGACCTTTGGATCATTATTTCAATTTATACATTTGTAATGAAGACAATATTGTCATGAAAAAGTTATTTTGCAGGAATTAGATTATAGATACATGTTTACTACTTAAAATGTGCCCATGAACATGAATAAACATGATTGCAAACATGACGCTATCAAAACCATAGGACTCAACACATTGGATCTAATAAGACGAATGTTGGTGATTAGTCTGTCCCATTTGCTCAGCAATCGCACTCATCCACTTTTAAATATTTTTCATTTTTCAATTGTCCATGACAACAATAATTGATAGTGTCTTGTCTTATAGCCTCAGCACGCTTGTAGCTGGGGCTCTAGTGTTGGTATTGGCAGGAGTCTTTTTTTACCTTTTTGTAATTTTGCCTGCCCTTACACCACTCAATAGCCTTCCTGGACCAGAGGCAACACATCTAATCTTTGGCAATTTGTACAATCTACTTATTATACGAAATGATTAACTTGTCATGTATAGAAAACAAATTATGGATATTAAATGGACTGAAGGTCATTTTCCAGAGCCTGGGCTTACGTGGATTAAGCAATACGGTGGTATTGTACATTATCGAGCTTTTCTAAGTCAACGAGTATGACAACAACTTTACTTTAAATTGATATTTTGTAGATTCTCTTGACAGATCCAGAAGGTCTTAAGCATGTTTACCAAACCAATAATGATAATTATCCACGTGATCCAGTCACTCGACGTTTTTTAAGTGTATGCCTATTGATTTGATTCAATTTCTTTATGATTTCATTAGAATATGACTGGTGGTGATGGACTTTTAAGCTCTGAAGGGCAAATCCACCATGGTATGCGAAAGCTGCTTATGCCTCATTTTGGATTTGGCAAAGTTAAATCTTTTGTTGAAATTTTTAATGAAAATGTAAACAAGCTCTCCGAGCAACTTGACCCACTCGTTCAAGCTAACACAACAGTGGACATGCATGATTGTATGAAATTTCATCATGCTAAATGTATTTACTCCTTTTGTAGATTTCACCAAACTAACTTTGGATGTGATTGGAATGTCAGCCTTTGGTTATAACTTTGGATCACTTTCAGGTGGCAATAACAAAGCTCTTGAAGCATATCACATGATGAACAACCCTCCAAGTATTTTTTACTATCTTGGCAATGTACTCATTCCTGGATTTAAACATTTACCATTTCCACGTTTGGTAAAGATGAAAAATGCTAAACAAATCCTTTACAAAGTGGTTGACGATGTCATTGAGTCCAAACTCAAAAATCCTGCAACTAAATCAAGCTCTTTGGATCTACTTGATCTAATGCTTGACTCTGAAAGCCAGACGGATCATAAAATCTCAGCTGAAGAAGCTCGTGTTCATGTGCTAACATTTTTGCTTGCTGGTCACGAGACAACAAGTACTACATTATCATGGGTATTTGCTATGCTAGCACAAAATCCAGAAGTTGAAAGAAAAGCACGAGAAGAATGTCAATCTGTGTTAAAAGCTTGCAATGGTGTCATGACTTGGAGTGGTTTAGCTGACCTCAAGTACACAACTGCAGTGATCCATGAAACTCTACGCATATTCCCAACAATTGCTGTTCTTGCAAGTCGGATTTCTTCAAGTGATGACATGCTTCCTCTTGAAAACCAAAAGCCCGTCTTCATTCCAAAAGTATACCAACTTTA
Organism: Thraustotheca clavata; assembly: GCA_002081575.1. Lineage (NCBI taxonomy): Eukaryota > Oomycota > Saprolegniomycetes > Saprolegniales > Achlyaceae > Thraustotheca > Thraustotheca clavata. Next base: position 39,001 of record JNBS01000448.1, on the reverse strand, counting down.
CTACACTAGTCCTAACATTCTTTAGGGAACTACAATTGTGGTCAATAATGGTGTATTGCATCGTAATCCTAAGTACTGGACAAGACCAAGTGAATTTCTACCAGGTATTTTATCATGATAAATATCATACTAAGTCTAACTTAGATCGATTCTTGGAAAACACTGAGTTATTCAATCAAGACAGGGCTCTTCGAAATGGACGTGGAAATACATTCTTCTACATGCCATTCAGTGAAGGTAAATGAATCTATAACATCTAAAGCTTTACATATCACTTATAGGACCTAAAAACTGCATTGGAATGCGTTTTGCAATGGCTGAATTACAAGTTGTTATTGCTACATTGCTCTCAAAGTACTCTTTTAAACTAACTTCCGATGCCAATGTCAATCCAAAGCTTTCAGGTGTATCTATGAAGCCTGTGAACCTTTCCATGAGTATTCATTCAGTTTAAATCTGTCAAATACATATATTGTTTTTTGTAAATCAAAACTTGTTAAAACAATATATTGCTTATTGTGAATTAAATGCATTATTTATCAAAAAATGTTAAAACAATTTATTACTTGTTGTACATTAAACAAATTGTGTAGCAAAATTTGTTCAAACAGTTTTTAATATTGTTATTTTTGTAAGATACACTGTATTTCAATTGGCACAAGAAGAGTGATGATCAGGACCAGCATTCGACATTCAAAGAATGATTACCATCATCATTATCCAATTGTCCCTTTAGCCAATGCTTCTACGAACAATTCAACGCCTGCATCGTGGTCCAAGCATTGTCAATGTCCATGCTTCTATGCGCTTTATCTTCTCTCAAAGCCACCGTCATGATCCTTACAAAATCCTCAACATACCACGTTCTGCTACAGCCAAGGATATCAAACTTGCATACTTTCGAGAAGCTAAAAAGTGTCATCCAGACTTAAATCCAAATGATCCTCATGCAACTACAAAGTTTCGCAATATTACTGAAGCTTATGAGATCCTCAGTGACTCTACGCGTAAAGCAAACTTTGATAGTGGCAAAGAAGAAACTACACATTCTTACTCATCACGTCACACTCCACCACATCATGAAGAACAAGTTTTTAACTCTGTTTTTGATGATGCATCAGTGGTGAAAGATGCTTTTAAGTTGTATGTGGATGAACTGCATGGAGAATTTGTATTTGCACGGGATTCTGCATCTCGAGGTGAATGGAAAAATGTTTGGCAAGTTGTGAAAGAACGTAAGGGCATTGTGTTTGGTGTTGTCATGCCCATTGCTTTGTTTATTCGATTCCCAGCTATTATCCCGTGGATTGGACGTGGTTTGGTTCTTGGTGGAGAAGTTTTAATCGGAGCATTAGCATACTCACCTGCTTTACGGCAAACATCGACTTGGCTATGGAGACGAATTGTACAAGTATCTCGTGATCGTAAAGCTCGAGAACCTGTAAAACGTACTCGTACACATCGTCGACGAAAGTAGGCTTTGATTAGCTTGTTAAGAGTGGAATTTGGATATCCCACATCCTGGTGTGACTAACTAAATCGCTTTATATACCATTTCAATCTAATATCAAACGTACGTGTTTTGGAATTTCAAATACGAGCACATTAGCTTCTTTTGTACCGCAAACTAAAGCACAACGTTGTGGCCAATATGCCAGACAATGTAATCCTTCAGATTTGCTACAAAATGTTGTGATGTAAGTGATAAAGGATGAAGTACCGAAATTCATGAACCATCTTTGCATAGCTTCCATCACTACCACATTCTTGATAATTCCACACTCGAATTCTACCATCATAAGCACAAGTGACAACGTATCCTGTCACTGGCATGATAAGTAAATCTCGAATTGGGAGATTGTGGGCTTTAATAAATCCAACTTCATAGGTGCTATGTGGGTTAATTGCATTCCAGATTTTAATTGTACAATCTTCAGAGCCCGAAAAGAGAAAGCAACCATCAAATATTAAACAAGTCACAGCTTCTTCATGGTTGCTTAGTGTGATATATAACTTTTGATCCTCCAACCCATAGAGCTACAAAATGATTAATTATACGACTTTAATGCCCTACCATAATATCACCATGGCTGTCACCAACAGCAATATACTCGGAACGTGGAGAAAGTAAATAAGCGCCATCATTAAATGCTGTACAATATATCTCACAAGGTTTTGTACGCTCTTTGATTTGAATTTTAAAATGAGGTGTTGGTGGAGCTGCTGAAGCCATTTCCCATATCCAAATCACTCCATCGTAATCTCCAGTAATAACATACTCATGATCATCGCCCGTAGCAACTAGACTATGTTCATTATGCATAATAAATTTATAGTACCTGTAATGCAACTAATTGTGTTTTTGTGTCGTGGTATAATGCTGTATTGACCATTATCAACATTCCATTGTTTGAAATTGCCATTTTCGCTTCCTGTTAAAAGCCGATTGTACTTTGGTGCATACGCTAAACAACTTAATTCAGATTCTTTCTCCTCAAAGCTACAAATTTTATAGCTAAACAATATAATTGGATTTACCCATAGAGTACATGAACATCGTACGGATCCCAGCATCTTAATGTGTTGTCAATTGATGCAGAAAATATTGAAGTCCCAGAACTAGCAATATGATCTTCAGAAGTTGGCATAATAGCTGCTACTGCAATTACAGCATCAGTGTGTCCTTTGCACTCCATGTAGGTAGCATCACGTTTTATCTTAAACTTAAAACCATTTCCTGGAGTTTGTATCATCATAAATGAGCCTCTAAAACAACAATGAACTTTAAAACATAACTTTAAAGATTTACCCACACCAAACAGATAGACCAAATATATTGGATGAGGTGGCAACACGTTCAGTCTTTTTGCATTTTTCAGAGTCCATACTCCAAATACTCAAATAGCCACCTTCATCAATCAAATAAAGCTCTCGATGTGCTTTATCCCAGTCACAAGAGCGATATCTACGATGATATTTGCTATTATCCATTGTAATTGTTATAATCCCTGAAGTTGCATCGGAAATATGGGTTTTGTCATCATAACCAAGTGTGACTATGAGATTCTAGAAATTTTCAAACACATTAAAATACAATGCTTACTTGATCTGGAATAACTAGCACTTGAATAATACCAAGAGCATGAAAGTTGGAAAAGAGACGCTTGAGTTTCATTTGTCCATTACCATTTTCATTATTGCGATCCAAATATCGATTCTATCCAAGCATTAATCTAATGCATTATCATTTAATAAATACTGAAGCTGTGTAAATAGAGAGACCTCCAGCAGAATCTCCAACGTAAATACTTGTTACATCGCCAAGACGTAGACACGAACAAGTTGGCCAGCTAAACATTATTTACAAGGAAAAAGAAATTAAATCTACCTTCCTGCAGTTGAAAGTGTTTGCACACAAACATACCAAGGATGCCTCAAAAGTGCTCGATCCTTGTCAGGAGTCCATAGTTTAATAGTGCGATCAATACTACCACTAACAAGTGTATTTCCTGCCAAATTAAGCATGGTTATTGTGCCCCCATGAGCATTAAGAGTTTGAACACAACCAGCCTCCAATGCAGATGAAGATGATGTATCCCAAAGCTTTGCATAATTAGTTTAGTGGAATTGAATTAGCAATTTTCACCTTTATCGTTCGATCAACAGAGCCACTAAAGAGTATTCCAGACGAGCCAGCTCTCTGCAAATATTCCAATACCATAACAGTACCTGAATGTCCTCCAAAATGATCACCCTAATTCACACAATATTAAAGTAGAACCATAGATAATTTACATGAGGCAAAAGTCTACTATTTGGGGCATCACACCAGCGCAATAGTTTTCCATCACTCTAAAGTTATGAAAATGAGTTTTCGGTTGAGATAACTTGTACCCTTCCACAGAATAATGCTACATCTGGAATAAATCGGTATGCTGTAATTGTTGTCATGCCTCTAGTCTAAAATAATTAGTTCTTTAGTCCTTATTACTCTATAAACCTCTTCTTGAATTCTGGGTTCCATTTGGGATCGTTCTCCATGAAGGCCATAACTTTCAACAATTCCAAATGAAATTGAATGTTCAATTGTCTGCATTGCCATTGTGCTATTAAAACGTTTCTTACAAATATATTTGTACTTCTAATTCATATATTTAAATGCTTCCTTGACTACTTTGAACACATTAAACACGAGATCATTTGGTTCCTCATCAATAGAGATTTGAAAAATAGTTTACTAATAGAAGCTATGAAAAGTTTACAGCTTTGATATCGATGAATTAGAGATGCTGCATAATACAATGGGAAGCTTCCAAAGCATTGGGTCGATCCTCAGGATTGATTGACAGGCATTTTAAACCAAGTTCATAAAACCATTGTGGTGTATCTGGGCCAAATGTCGGTGACAAATAACCTTTCATGACTAGAGTCATAATTGCAGTGTCGGTATATGGTAAACCACTGTGATTTGTAAGATCTGAATACGGTACAATTTCGGTGCTAAGCTCTGCGAGAATAACACCAAACGAATACATATCGGCTGATTCAGTGTAGTGATTGTCTAATAAGACTTCTGGGGCCATCCATCGAAAGGTTCCAATACCAGTAGTCATAGTTTTATCATCAGTCTCTTTTGACACACCAAAATCAGTGACTTTAGCTCTCATTTGAGAATTTAAGAGCACATTGCGCGATTTTAAATCCCGATGAACAACTTTGTGTTCAAGTGTGTGGAGATAACCCAATGCATCGACGATATCTAGTGCACAAGCCACTTTGTTTTCCCATTTAAAGGATCGATCAGAATTGAATTCTAGCGCAGTTCGAAGATCACCACCATCCATAAACTCAGTCACAAGCACAATATCGGCTGGAGTTGTCCATGAAGCACCTTTAAATTGTACAATATATGGACTGCTCAATCTACGACCAAGTTAATATATAAATTTCAATGTTACAACGTACTTTGCAACAAGTGAGATTTCATCGATGAAAATCTGAAGTTGCTTTATATCACGAGCCTCAGTGATTAAAGTTTTAATCGCAACAGCTTTTCCCAAATAATTCCCAAGAAAAACTTTTCCAAAGGCACCTTGAGCAATAACACGAAGTGTGTCAAGGTGATTTGGAGGAATGTAATACATTTCCAATTGACGCATATTAATTGAGGTAAAAATCACTTCAGTTTGTTTGCGTTTGAAATTATTTCCAATTTCCAATGCTGCAATAGCCTCTTCACTTTCTGTCGTATTGCTGACATTAGTAGAAGATTTTGCTCGCTTAGCAGATTTTCTTTGGCGATAAAACCAAAATGTTAATACAATCACGATAACAACCACAAGCACGATTACAATTACTAGGAGTATAATTGTAGTATTGTTTGAGCTAGAAGATTGTACTTCCAAGAATCCACTCCATCCTTGCAAGAAAGTCATAAATTGAGTATTATTGTATGCCGAGATGTCTTTAGTAGTGACAAGTTTTGGAGTTTGTTGTAAATAACAAGGTGGGCGAATTTTCACTAAAGCACTTTGTACACTTGAGAAGAATTCAACACAATTTGATACATTTCTCAAGCATGTAAAATCAGCATCAGACCATGATTCACTTGGTCGAAAGATGTCTGTGGAATATACATCGCAATTCGATTTGCATTGAGCACCTAAAGCAAAAGAAGTAGAAGCTGTGCAAGTTGCAGCTACACTTAAATCTTTTCCTGTGCCTTCACACGGATCAGTAAATACCCTAAAGGAATTTAGCAATGTAGTAAAATAGTAAGTAGACTTACGCATTTACAGCAAGCACACTGCAATTATTTTTATGTAAACATTTACTTTGAAGTACTGGTATCGACTTGTTTGTATGACACCAACCCAGCTTTAAACTAGAACCAGAACCTGTTGGTGTACCATAGGAAGCAAATGTAATTGCTGAAATATAGCTGCCTGATGAACAATTCAAGCTTAGAGTAGTGTTCTCTCGGCAACTTTCGTAAATACTTTGGGCACCAGGACACGTGTGCTTGTTGGATGTTAGGCAAGGACTATTAGTACTAATACCACAACAATACAAAGAATTAGCATTTAAATTTGCAAATGCAGTATTAAGAATATCCTTGGTACAAGCTTGTTGAGCATTTATACTTCCCAACACCAGAGGTAATGCAATCAGCAGAAATACCATTGATGGAATAATTACAAAAATGAGGTAAATCGTTATCACAACCGCAATTAAGTACAACCCTGTTAAAGGTGCACAACTGATAGTAAACCAGTGGTGTTCAATGGTCATACACCCATTATTACAGTGTTTCCAAGCTCTTTTTGCAGGCAAGGTAAAAGTACGATTGTAGTTGGTTTGATAATTTGAAAGATTCAATTAACCTCTTTACAACCATTTTGTTCCAACACTTTTACACTGTACTTGATTTAAATTGATAACTTGATTGTTTAAGAAGTATGAATCATGTGCTATGTGTGTCAGAATTAGTTATCTGCATCAAAGAGAGTGAAAATTTATGATAGATTGTATATTTATTCCAATTGCCAACATTTTATGGACAAAGTAGTGTGGGTTTATCACAATGTTAATGTCCAGCTAAACTATATGAACAGTGTGCTTTCTTGTCGTACAGATATCTTGTTTAATGCGTTGTTTTCAAGATTGTCTTTACGAAAAAAGATGCTAACAACTGAGATTTGGATACTGCAATTTACATTCATTTCAGTATAATACTGTATTGCAATTCATTTGTGCCTAATAGTATTGAAAGATGCTACAAAATCTATTAACCAACAAAGAATCTATTACTACTTGGTAAAATATTCCGATAAGAGATCAAGTTTTGAATCAACCAAAAGATATTTACCACCAAAAAAATGAACGAAAGAGCCGAGTCATTGCTTGATAATGCCAAGTTTTGTTAATAGGCAATTCATAGATTTCAACAAATGTCGGATACTTGTGTTGAGTTGTTTGATAATTGTAGATGAGTGCTTCATGTTCTTTCTCAAGTGTTGCAAAAGCATGGTTATTCTTTCTTGCCTCAGCAATGAAAAAATGAGCAAATGCTTGACCTGCCACAATAGCTTCATATCCATGATTAATATCATCGTAAAAGTACCCGTTGGACAATTTACCAAATTCATACGCATTTTTCTCAGGGTGAAATTGAACACCATAAAATGGATATTTCATAGCTTCAATTGCAGCAATAAACTCTACACCTTGACGATCCACTGAAGTTGCTAAAATATTGTAAAATGACGACAATGCTAATGAACTTTTAAATCCACTTGGTGTAATACCATACTTGTGACTGTTAATCGTAAGTGGTTTATTCGTAAGTGGTGCATACAAATCTGGTTTAAAAGCAAATAATCGACTCGATTTTGCATTCTCCGTGTAATTAATTGGCAATGAAAGATTCAAAGCATCCACTTTACTTAAAATATCATGTCCTTTGGCTGATGTCAATTCAACAAGCCATTCAAATCCCAAACACGTTCCCCATATTGGAAAATACTCTCCACGATCATTAGCTCCCAATGCAAGTTCATATACATACGCAGCTTGTTGATTCAACCATGCACTTCCCCCAGGAAATAGAACCCCATTAACACTGCGAAAAATCGATTTAATCGTCTCATTCGAAGCACTATAAGGAATTGGTACTACACGTCCTCCTGCACTCTCAATCCATTTCACGTACGATGCAGCAATGTAATCGGACGTGTTGTTCTTGAAAGGATGAGCCATAATTGCAATGATCGGGTTCACAGTCAACGCTACTGAAGCCACAACAAGCCATAAAACCATCACGAGCACCAGCATCGTCGTCTCTAGAGTGTGGGATGTTCTCTAGTGCTCCTCTATCATCCATTCTTCACGCTACATGTCCACCTTTCCCAAAGAGTATCTTTATGACACATTTTCCCGCCAAAAATCTTTTTAGATCGTAAAGATCTCATTTCTAAAAACGATCGATCGAGAGACGTAGATGTCTGTGCACGTGGCTGAAGAAGGCAACAAACGCAAGGGCGGCATGACAGCTGAGGAAACAGAGCAGTGTATTCATGGTATATGATGGTTTAAGTGTTGGTGTTGACTGAGAGCGATAGATATCTTGAGTTGGTTCCAAAGAAAGAAAGCAAATCTCCCAAAAGCAAAGATGGACCCTGAAGGTAAGGAAGAATTGCTTTATTAAAGAATTAAATGATTTGTGTAGAGGTAGAATCATTGAATAAAGCATTGGGAGCACCTGTACCAAGAGTAAATTGTTTCTATAAGGTGGTAGGTTGATTGTATGTAGGCATTGGCATTTTTACTTGAAAAACAAAATGGAGGAGTGTGGTTTAATGAATACAAGGTAAATATATTATGTAGTTGATATGAGATTGATGCTTTGACTAGTCATTGTCGTGTGATGTATGAAATTGGTAGAAATTTTGGGTGGTAGTTGATGTATTTTGTAGGAAATGATTAGTACGGGAGAAATTGCATCGAGATGGGATAGTTGGACCAAAGGATTTCTTCCTCTTGCTGCTGATCTTGATGGAAATTTGCTTGTGATTGATACGAAACATCAAAATGCAGTGCATGAATGCTCGGAAGATGGACTTGGACGTGAACTTGCTGCATCGTTTTCTGCTTTTGTGGAGACGTATCGCAATGATTTACTCTCTGGCAACTTTGACTTTGTCGAAGATCTTGGACTTATTGAACGAGCTAGCCGCAAGTAATTGTAATACACGTGTGCTTTCAACTCATTAAGTTATCAAGTTACTACATCTAGTATGGTACACAACTTAAACTGATGAAGCAATGCCCATACGCTTCATCTTTTCTGCTTTTCGGTCTTGTTTTCGTTGCAAAATGCGTTCGTGTCGCTTTCTTAGGCAATAAGCAAACGCTGAGATAAACATGACCGATACAAGCACTGTTCCAATGAGTCCCATGATCGAAATATCACCAACATCACCAGCAGCATGTTGTTCTGCAATCATAAATGACATTTTGACACCTGATGGATAAACTCTGCGTGCAAAGGTGCCTTGAGTTCGCAATGTACTTGTACGATTTTGAATTTGTGTATGGAGATCAGCAACTACTTCATTGAGAGATTTTCCACCAGCTTGAGTAGGTGGCAATAAGAGAAATGTGACACGAATACTACCACGGACGATTGACTCAATGTCAAGACGTGATACTGGGATTTGCAATGCAGATGCAATTTCTGTCAGAAAAGCTGTTGAAAAAGCATGTTCACTTTTGCTTGAAAACAAAATATCTTCATAGAACATTTCAATCTCATAAGACACTTCGATGATCTTTGTACCACATTCAAATCCATTGCAAATGTACGTAAGTGTTGGTTGTGTTAATCCTTCACACTTGGCTTCAGATACAGGATTCATTGTTTGAATTTCAACACATTGAGCTGATCGCTGACGAATACCACCACCACAACCCATTGAACATTTACTCCATGCACTCACATCCCAAAAATACTTGATTGTCTCGTCAAAACGTGAACAATCATGGCCCAAATGCCCAGGCTTGCACAGACATTCGGCAGAAGATGATGTGTCATTTAATTGGGGTGCATAGATAGGAAAGCAAGCACCATTGCCAGAACAAGTTTGTTTGGTACATAAATCTGGAGGATGCAATGGCGACACTGTATCCGACTTGGCGGACCACGTAGATACACCATTCACATTACGAGCACGAACTTTAAATGCATACGAAATCCCATTTTGAAGATTCGGAACAATTGAAGAAGTTGGAACTTGGTTTGCCGAGCCCACATGAACAATTGTATCCAAAGGTGTATTTGTGCTTGCAATAATACTAAGGATTTCATATTCAACAATAGGATCGGAGCCATCATCTTCAGGTGCATCCCAAGATACAATTGCTTGTGCATCAGAAGCCACAGCTTTCACATTCGTTGGATTGCCTGGTACACCATGCATCGTTCCATTAAACGTAGCCACAGGTATTGTAGTCACAGGTGCTTGGATTGTCTCTGTCGAGTTCATACCTGTTGAGTTACTTGGTGCATTTTTGTCAACAGAATCATTTGGATTGTCATTCAGCTGCACCAAAACGTTGGTTGAAATCGTCATTTGTTCATTCTGTGTCATGTGTGCTGCTGTACTCAACGCCATTAAGCCTAAAGACATGCATAGCAGTAATAAAAGAGAGATACGAAGCAAGCTTGGAAGTGCCGCGGAATTGCCGCGCATCTTGGCATCAGGCATCGTCTTGTTCAAAATTACACTGTACGATACTTGATTTTTGTATACAATACAATTAAAAGTTCCAAATTCATTGAAGCGAATAACGTTAAATATTAAAACGTAATTAAGTTTAGGTTAAACTCATCCTCTCACATTCCTCTTATATTTAATATAATATTCAATAATAGAGAATGACGTGGCAACATATATGGTAATCCGGATAAATTATTCGGATAAAATGTGAATGGTGTTGTGTCATTTAACGATGCGATACCTTCGGTCCAAGCACATTCGTAAAGCTCTTCGTCAATTCCAATTCTTGTGTGGGATTAAGCCACCTTATAAGGTCTTACTTGATGGAAACTTTATTGCTATGTGTATAAAGATGAATGTGGACATTGCAACGCGTGTACCAAAGTTTTTACAAACAGATAAATGTCATTTTATCGTAACCCAAGCGGCATTGGAAGAACTTAAATTACTTTCAAGCAGTGATACTGCAATGATGCAAGCATGGACACTAGCAAAAACATTTCAGACTGTAGATTTAAAGGAAGATAATGTGACGAATGCGACGCTTAATGCCGTTGGGGAACGAAATGATCGGAAATATATTGTTGCTACACAAGAAACAGAATTACGTAGTGCATTACGACGTGTACCAGGAGTTCCTCTCATTTATCTAAATCGTTCTGTACTTGTGTTTGAAGATATGTCGGAAGCTACGTTGAAAATCTCTCGAAAAGAAGATCATATTAAAATGTCAAAATTGAACAATGATGAAGCAAAACAACTTCAAACTGTTCTTGATGAAAATAAGCCAACAGCAAAAGCAACAACAATTAAACCACGTATGCCAAAGAAAGCAAAGGGTCCTAATCCTCTTGCTGTCAAGAAAAGTTCGAAACCAAAGAAAATGCGTACCAAGAAAAAGAAAGATTAACCCTTTATAATAGAAATTACATTACGGGATCACTTCTTTCAAACGAGCAATGAGTTGATCGACTTCTTCAGCAGTATTGTAATGGGCCATCGATACACGCACAGCACCTCCAAATTTAACAAAGTCAAACGATTTTGCCAAACCCATTGCATAGTAATTGCCATATCGAATTCCAATGTTATACCGATCAGTGTGATCGATAATAGTGCGTGGAGATACTCCTTCGACAAGAAAAGCAATTGTAGCAATACGTTCACGCACAATATTATCAGTATGAAGCTTGGAATTGCAAGGTAAACCAAGAATCTTGATATTGTTTTTGGAACGAAGGTAGGCAAGCAATCTTTCACTTAGGAAATTTTCATGTTGTTCAAATCGATCAAATGCATGCTGCATAAGAGCTCGGTTCGAAGCTCCAGCAGGTGCACCAAGTACTTTGCCCATTGCTGCAAAGTATTCTGGAATTCCAGTGACTCCATGTACCAATTCACAATTGACATTGCCTGGTTGGAGTTTATAAGGAACATCATCTTGAGCAATGCATTCATGATTCAAACTAGCAAAAGAAATAAGCAATTCCCGACGTCCCCACATGACTGCATAATGAGGTCCAAATACTTTATAAAAGCTAAAGACATAAATGTCTGCATTCGAAGCTTGGACATCCACAAGACGATGAGGTGCATACGCTACTGCATCCACAGACAATTTAGCTCCGACAGCATGGACACGAGCAGCAACTTCTTTGACAGGATTTACAGTGCCAAGTACATTGGATGCATGAGTCATAGCGACCCATTTAGTCTTGTTTGAAAGCAATGCATCAAGTTGACTTAATTCCAAATGCATGCTTTGAGGATTCACTTCCCACACTTTAATGACAGCTCCAGCAGAAGCTAATCGCTTCCATGCACCAATATTAGCTTCATGTTCCGAGTTGGTCAAGATAATTTCATCTCCAGGACGAATACTTGGCAAAATAGCTTGAATAAGTAAGAACATGAGGCTTGTAGTTGAGCTTCCCATGACAACTTCTTCATCGTTCGGAGCATTAATAAACTCGGCGACAGCTTTACGAGCTGCAAGCACACGTGCATTGCCACACTTGGCAGTAGCATACGTGCCTCCAATCTGTACGCTTGTAGTCGTAAGGTATTCATACACTTTATCAGCTACACGTTTGAGCACTTGACCACCTCCAGCGTTGTCAAAGAAGATGCTTTGGTTAGGCACAGAAAACGATGGAAATTCAGCGCGAACTGCCGCCATTTCCGTGGCTGTTAATGACGTCATGTTGCAAGTTTAGAAATGAGTTGAAGATTGCACTCCCATCGCCTTCATGGAACACTTAAGATGGGTAAGGGAAGCAATGATGCAAACTTGGCGTATGCAGTCATCTTTGTGAGGCAATGATCGGTTGCATTGACGAAAGGTCGTATTCAAACGTCGTGATGACAGCTCAAGGCACGTATCTTGTGTATGATCTCTCTTTACATAGCTTTAGGCAGTGGTAGTGCAGTGTATGATGGTGTGCTTGTGGTTATCTACATCCTTGCTGCTATTGTCGGTGTGCTTATTATTGCTGCTCTTATCTTTTGCTACAAGAAACGATGTGCTGAAGCTGAACTTGATGGTAAGATGATGCTTTTTCCATCTTCTAACTCTTTTTGTAGCTCTCCAAGGATACCATGAAGTGGAAGGTTGCTTTATTATGTTGCATTGAATCTAATGGGATTTGTAGATCCTGAACGACTTTTAGCACATGACACAGTGTGTTCTCGTGGCCCTGGTATGATTGTTTGCATTAATGGTGGATTCTAATGAAGAATTGGTAGGCATTGCTTGTGATAGTGTTCAAAGTAAAGTTGCTTTAAGAGGTATTGCACCTGTACCTTCACAAAAAAGCTATGCAGAAGCTATCAAAACTCCTAAAACGTATGCAGCAGTAACCAAACTTGGCTCAGGTTCTATTCGAGGCCAAGTAACATCGCTGTAGATAGAGTTCCAAGCAACAATATGTGTATAAGTTACGTGCTTGATTTCTACACACCAACAACTAAATACAATTCCTCACAGCATTTTCAATCGTTTCTTGTTCTGTTGCTTGGAGCAGTGGGTTTGATAAGTCATCCAGTGCTACCATCCGCAAAGGACTGCCTTCCATTGTTTTGCTTGGGGATACTTCACTTATTGTGTCTTCTGTGGCCGATGCTTCACTTGTTTCACCCATTGGATCATCTTCAGTTAACACTTCTGTCATTGTTAAAGTGTTTGCGCACATTACAGCAGGGTCTTGAGGAGCTCGACATGGAGCTGGAGTTGTTTGCATTGTAAAAAGAGGTTGTGAAGGTAGCAGTTCACTTGGTAGAGCTGGAGTTGTTTGCATCGCATATAGAGCTTGTGATGGTAACAATTCAGGTGGAGAGGATGTAGGCATTTTGTTTGTTGGAGCTTGAGTCATTTGAAGGATTACTTCTGCAGTCACTGTGGTGGAGATAAGTGTCTTTGCCCAAGCTTTTAATTGATCAACATGTTGAGTCGTGGTGGCTAAAGATAATGTACTTAACGCTTGAGTAGCATCATCTTCTGCTTGGCCTTGTGCAGACATATTTACATCTTCAGTACCTTCATCGGCTGGTGATGTTGCCGTTGAAGCATCAATAGAGTCCATCCGTTCATCAACCACAGGGCTTGATGCCATGGCTGGCTGTGCTCCACTTGCTTCTGTTTTAAGCTTACGTCGAGACTTTTTAGCTTTTTTGACAGGTTTTTTGTCTGCTTTCTTAACCTTCTCTCCTTTAGGTTTATTGAAATTGTCGGGAGCCATCGTGCCACGGCAGGATGGAGCACCACAATAACAAGTAAAAGCAGCAGCAGCAGTAGTTTCCATTTGATAATCATAAGAAAGTTCTTCCTCGGCTTCAATGTCACGAAGTGCAGTGATGGCAATACGTTTGTGTTCTCCAACATCCCATTTTAATAAATGGCAATTGGGTTCACATGAATGATTGATAAATCGAGATTCACTTCCTTTGTATCGTCCATCCAAGAATTCATTGTGAGTAAGTTGCATAATGTACCAATTGATATCTTGTAATTCATTCAATCGTTGTTTTTTCATTTCTTCCGTAATGACTTCACCAACGTATTCAATAACAAGTTCACCAGCTTTAATAGGTACAAGAGTTTTGAGACCAAAGCCTTTGCTGCCACAAGGGATAATTTTGGTAGCTGGGATATTTGCTTCTTGCATTGCACGATTACCACAGCCAGGGCCAACATTACAATTGAACATTCGTTCACGCTTTGTCTTCCCAAAGATTCCATCACGTCCACTGCCAACACATTCGACAAAACTCACACGATTAATGCAGTCATCGCCACATTTATCCTTGCAAATACACATTGGCATATCTTCCAAGTCGGGATTCTTTGGGGGTTTGAATAAGTACTTATTCTTCCTGAGCTTTTGGTATTTTGGAGGTCGATGCTGAACTTGGGTGCTGTACTCATCGAGAATATGAGATCCAAGTCGGAAATGATTCTTGTCAATGTCATCTTCAAAAGCAGGAACTGTTTTTGGAATGTAAAGTTCAGGAAAGCGAATTTTTCCATCACGTAAAATTAATTCACCATCCAGCGTTATGTGGTAATCTGGCACCTTTGGCAATGGGCGAGAACGATTATGTTTGCCACAGATCAATGCTACATTATTGTACCGGGCACTTGGTGGAACACACTGTGGATGGTACGATCGAGGGCAAAGCATACATCCAAAGAGTTTACCTTTGAAATCACACGTTGCACAGCAATGGGCTGGGCAAGTAAAATTCCCATTCGCAAATATTTTTGTAAGTGAATTTGACACCAAACAAGTGACATGATAAAATCGTCCACATGATTTCATATTGCAGCAGATAACATCTTCATTAATAGTACCAGTGGCGCCACAAAGAAAGCAGTCAGCTTCTTTAGCAGTACAACTATCACAATAAAATGGATCCGTTGATGACAGATCTGTGGTTGCATCGATACCAAGACAGCCTTGATGAAATACACGTTGACATGGGCCATCACAATACACAAGATTTGTCAATTCTTCGTCTTCCAATTCCAAGCAAAGTTCACACAATTCTCTATCTGTCGTGCACTTTAAAGGAGCTGCAGCAAGAGCTGCTGTGCGTTTAATTGCAGCATTTGTCATTGCTTCAATCAATTCAGAAATAAGTTTGCCTTTATATACGTAAGGCTCCTCTGGCTCTGATTTTTCTGCCACAGGTTTGACAGCTTCTGTAATGGCCTTAGGATAACGTACTGAAGGTAATGGATCAGCACTTGGGCTTGAGATATCTGGTGAAGCTATAATGGATTGCGTTGTCGTATTTGGCGATAGGGCAATTGATTGCGTTGTAGTATTTGGTGAAGGAGCCATAGATGGAGTCGTCAACTCTAGTGAAGGGGCCTTCGATTCTGGTGATGGTGGAATCACCATGGGGTAGCTAATACCAGGCATTGGTGGCATGGAATTGTGACTTGTTTGGGGAGCACTTTCAATAGCTCCAAAGTAATCGTTAATCTTGCTAACTTTGGTAGGTGGTTGATCATTATTCGGATCCATTGGGGCAGAGCGAGATTTCTTTACTGTAGTCGTCTTTTCTTTCTTTTCTTTCTTTACAGACACTCTCTTTTTTGCCGTTGTCGTGGTTGCTGTTGGAGATTTCTCTCTCTTTTGTTTTTCCTTCAATGCCATAGCTTCGGCCAGTTCTGAAGATGGAGCTCTCAACGCTTTCTGTGGTCTATGTATTGTAGGATCAAACTTTGGTGCATACGTGCCTTCGGGTGCAAGACAATCCCATTGATCTAGGCTATAATATCGATCATATTTTTTCGAGAATCCTCGAAAGGTAATCAAAATCCATCCATCTTCAAAGCCAAGCACTTGTGAATTATACCAGTAATAATCTTCTAGACATTTCACATCAAGCAAGTCGCCAACTTTAAGTGATTTCACAAATTCCGGGTCTGCAACATGGTGTTTGAATACTGGTTCCGGTTCCTCTTTTGGCAATTCTTCTGTCGGTTCATCTGCATTAAGCAATCCACTTAGTAAATTTGACGATCGTGGTGCATTTTTTTCTGTGCTTGTTTCTGTCATTGTACCTTCAATCTTCTCCTCTGACATCGGAGTATTTTCTACAGCATCAATTTCTTGCTTTGGTGCAATCACTGAATTAAGAAATGCACGTGGCATTGCATTATTGTAATCTTGTGGAGGTTCTTGCATCGGTTGAGTCAGCGTTGGGAGTGCAATTTTAGCTGGTGGAGCAGGGAGATAATCCCACATTGAAGACTGTTTCATCGCTAATTTTGGTGAGACTTGTGTCTTTAATGGCGTTGACTGGCCAAACGTGGTCATTCCACGAATACTAACGTAATGCTGAGGCTCGACATGTCGTTTTCGAGCCTTAATATCTTGAAAATCCTCTCGACTTGCTTCATATTGCGAACGTATTTCTCTCAAAGGTGCTACATTCGGATAAACTAACGTCGGAGCGCTTGAAATCAAGACTGATGTTGTCTCTTCAGCTACATTGCTACTAGACACAGCATTTTCTTTTATCCCATTCACGTTTTCTTGCTCAGGATCGCTAAGAAGACCTGCTAAGCCCATCTTGGACCCGCCATCGATCGAATCCATGGCCAATCGAAATCGGACTTTGATAGTTTCCCCCCTTATTATCATCCGGATATTGAATTACAATACATACAAATTTTAAGGCATTTTTTATTACAGATGGTGGCAGAGATAGTCGGTCATAAAAATTATCCGGAAGCAAATTATTTACGCGGGAAAACATGAAAATGAAAATGAAGAGAAGAAGATAAGGAGACAATGATGAAAGATTGATGATTAAAGCAATGGAATTAGAGAGAAAAGGAGAGTTATAGTTGCTTATGAACGTATCTATGAGGTGTGTTGGACGGATACAGTGGAAAAGGCGGATTCATGTGCTTTTCTAAGTACATATTGAAGCAAAGCAACGATAAAGACAATGATGAATGTGCTACTAGTAGATGAAAGAATGGAGAAGATATGTGTATGGATGGAAATGAGGAAACGAATGTACTTGCTGGGGTTTCAGTGAGGAAACTATCATAACTCGAAAGATGCTGTTGGAGATGGGAATATTCGGGTCTTCAGACTTTGTTGCTATTGTGCTGTATGTTCTCTTTGGTGCCATTGCTATTGTAGTGTTTGCTATCATTTACTTACTTTGGTCAATGTATCGTGAAGGACAAAGAGGTAGAGAAAGAAGTAATGGTGATATTCATTTCTTTATGTAGATGAAGCTGCAGGATACCGACAGCTCTTTGGTAAAAATATCATTGAATTTGTATTGTGTTGATTATTATATGGTAGATGAACATAGTGATCGAGTTGGACAAGCAGATACGATATGTTCATGGGGAGTTGGTAAGAAACTTGATTGTTGTAATGACTTGGATGGTTTTTGTAGGAATTCGTTGTGATAATGCAGCTACACGACCAAAACTACAAGCTTTACGATCACTTGAGGCATCAAAGCAATCGTTGACACGCTATGGATCTACTGCTGAACAAGCTACTCAACCTCATACTGCAATTAATGTACTACGTCACACTCGTTCACTTCCCAACATTTCTGAATTGGATGAAATACGTCAATCATCTAGCTCTTTGCCTCGTGCTTCAATTAAATATGATCATGTCGAGCTTAAATGATTTATTTAATCAATGCGTTTATTTTTTTGGTTGAAAATCTTTGGCAAAAGTTTCAGCAACGAGAAGTGGAAAAACCAAAGTTGCTTCAGCATAAACCTTAACATAAATGAAGAATCTTCTAAAAGAATTATTCTTACCTTTACTGGGTTGGCAGTAAGACGAACTTTACCCCAAGAAATAGCTTCATCTGGACGAGCACCAGCATCACTACCATCGTATTCTTGTCCAGTGTTGACAAATACACCAAAATCGGCCCCATTACGCATGAGGTTAGCATTTAGAATATGATGTTTTACTACACCACCACCAAGGATAATGACACCAGTTTTCTTGGCTCGGATGGCATGATCATTCATACGACGAATATCGCTAACGATATCTAGAATCAAACCTTCTTTGCGATACGAGTGAAAGTAAATCATATCACCAATTGAACCATCAGTCAAAGCTGGGCAAAATACAGGGATGTTATTCTTGTAGCACCAATAGTACACGGAATCTTCATTGTTAATTTCTTTGCCAAGGCGATGGATCATCGTTGATGGAGACCACACTGTACCCTACAGATATAAGAGACTTTCAAACATAACATCTATACCAAAGTCTTTTGTTCTTCAAGCATTTTATCTAGAATTGGATTCAACCAATCTTCAAATTTGCAATAATTATCATTTGGGACAAGTAAATTGCCAATTCGATTAATACCACGTTGACGTAAATCCCGTCCTTTCAAGTGGAAATCACCAATATAAGTAGGAGCCAAGCACTTGATAAAGTCTTCTTCAATACCACCAGCAGTAGCAACAATCACATCAACCTACAAATATCATCATACCATGCGAAGGAATCATATTCACATACCATTTTGTGTTGAGCAAGAAAACGGAGTGTTTCACGAAGACCACTTGAAATCAAATTGGACGTGTATCCAAGGAAGATTTTGCATTTAAAATCAGCACGAACTTTAGGATCTTTCAAAGCATCATCGTCATTTTCATCAATTGGTTCATCACTCAATCGCCAAGAACGCTATTTTCACTCTAAAAACATAATAAAGCTTTAGAGAATACCATTCGGTTGATTTCTTCAATGGCTTTGCCTAAATTAGTGCCTTGAAAGCCCATGTAGCGATAGCTTTCCATGAGTTTGGCGTAGTCGACACCATTGTTGAAGTCGTAACTAGATCCAAATCAAACCCTTGTGGCTTGAACAGCAAATACCCTTTTACTTGGCTATAATCTCCGTTGTCTAAACGATCAGACTTTACAAGCACAGCAGCTTGAGCTCCAGCAGGTGCCATATTCGTATTATCCTTCTTGTCCTTCGCCATCATGATTACAATTTGAACATCAAGTGATTGGGTCAAATGGTTGGAAGAGACTTCAATTTATTCATGTTTTGATTGGCTAATAAATTCTTGTCTAAGCGAATCAAACAGCTTATAACTTGTATATTTGGCCAATCCCAGCATTTTACGGCTTAAACACATCTACAAAAGCTTTAAAGGAGTACTTTTTATCTTTTTAAATCATCTCTACTATAATTTAATTACTTGAACAAGTTTTATAGCTTATTTATGCTCGATAGACTGTGATAAGCTTACTTTGAGAAATTGATGGATTAGGATTGGATGAAAATTGAATTGTTTTAACCAATCCGAGACGAGATCATATGTGATCTTTATCATGACATCGTACACTGCATGGGAGAAATATGACGTCGATGAAGCAATGAAGCGTTTAGAGGAAGAAGAAAAGAAAGAGGAGAAGCGAAAGGAAGAGATCAAGTATGAGAAGAAGAAAGATGGTGTTGTGGAAGATGCGTGTGATTCTGCACAAGTATTGGCAACAAAAGCTGCACTTGCAGCATTAAAAGCCAAGAAATCATTGAGGAAGAAGTTTTCTAAAAGCAATTTACATGCTGAAAATGAACCATTTGATAAAGTGAATGAATTAGAGAAACAGGCTGATCTTCTGACACGTAAAAGTGCGTTAATTCAAGTGGCAATGACAAAAAGAGCTGAAGGAAATACTCTACTAGCAAAGAATAATACTACACAAGCTATTGAGCTTTTTAAAAGCATTGTTCAAGCTATGGATGAATTGGATCAAGTTATTATATTGCTTGAAAAAACTGAAGTCGCTCTTGAAAAGAATGAAGCAGCTGAAAATGCAATCAAACCATGTACTGAGCATGAATCTCATGGTTGTGGTTGCCATGACAAGGAAGAGACACCACCAGCTCCAGTTTTAAAGCCATTACCCAAAAGTCATGATGTTAAAGGAGTTGCGACTATGTTACGAATTGACGCACTCATGGGCCTTGGCAAATGTGCACTGGAAAGATGTCATTATGCAGCTGCTTCCGAGTACTTTCGAGATGTCTTATTGTTAGATGGCAATCATCTTGAAGCTTGGAAATTACGAGGATCAGCTTTTCTTTCCATGGGTATTTTTTTCTTTTACTACTTGGTTCACTGTGCTTTGTAGGTGCACCACTGATTGCTACTTTACATTTGAACAAAGTCGTGATACTTGTATTTTAAATATGATGTTGTGAGAGCTCATATTTAATTAGGAAGGCACTGATGCTGGAGAAGGGTCAAAATTATTAGCAGAGGTTGAGAATGATATCGTAAATGATCCAAAACCAGAAGGTTGACACATAATATTTTTTATTCTCATGGAGAGTAGATGAAATGTACAATGTGGCTTTACGCTATCTCCAACGTCAATCCTATCGAGAGATTCTTGAAAGAATTATTCTTTTGAGGAAAGAAGCTGATGTAATAATGGTTGAAGGTTTCTACCTGTACTCCAACATAAAGTATCAAGCTATACTTTCGACGCTAAACGAATTAAAATGGCAAAATCCAGTGCTGAATGAGGTATGCAAGTCTACTCTTTCTTCTTTAATGTATTATGTAGCTGCGTGTTGCATGTCACTCCAATATCGCTAGTGGTCTTGTTGAGATGAAAAAACAATATCAAAAAGCAATACATCATATCCAAACTGCACTGGAGCTTGATCCAGATAATCCGAGCCTGATCTTTCGCCTTGGGCAATGCTATCGTCAAACTCATCAATTTGACTTGGCAACAAAAACATTGCATATTGCATTGGAAAAGCTCAATGCAGTGAGTTCATCTACTGATGCTTCTCGTATGATGATTAAAGAGGAGATTGAGCGTAATGCATTTGACCAAAGTGAATTGGATCCAGTATACATTAAACAGCAAACTTTACCCTAAAGAGCTTTGGTAAATTTGACGTTTTGATCCTTTGTTTCGCATTTCTTCGGACATGTGGCATTGAAATGTACTTCTTCTTTGCAATATTTGCAAACTTCTGGGCATTCTCTTGCTTGATGGCCACGAGAATCGCAATTATAGCACTTTTTCGTGGGCTATTCAAAGCGTTAGGAAGAGCATTAATGCAATGATTACCCATGTACCACCATTAAGAACTTCTTCAGCAATTTTCTTCATGTATTCCTCTTTATTTTCTCTTTTACGCTTCTTCCCAAGTTCTTTTTGACTTCTCATTATTCGTTGACGATTCTTTTCTTCTTCACTCATCGGAGCTCGTTCAAGTTGACGATTTGGATTGCTTTTGTGTGTTTCCAAAATGACATCATGAATCATGTGAAAGAAATACAAAAGATCAGCTACATTATCCGTGCTTGACAATGGAATATCTCGAGCATGACAAGCTGCAGAGTACTCTTCAAGCATTAAATACACAGCTACAACACCCATGAGCATGTTGTCAATGAACATTTAATACCTTCAATAGTCGAAATACACCCTTCGCCACTTGAATGATATCGCCAAAACTTACTATGCAAAGGAGGCTTTGCCAGCTTTACAGAACGTAGATGAGAGATGCTAGAATCGTTTAGAATTGCTGGCCCCTTTTGCCATGGACAATCAATGAAAATGAGTGTGTCAATGGATGCAAGATCATCCAATTCTTCCAAGACCAAAGCATCGTTGGAAGGATATACAACTACACATTTGGATGGATCATAAGCAAGAGTATGTCCATCCACATAAGGAAAAGGAACGATTGCAATGTCTTGAGGTGCTATAACTTTGCCTTGAGGTGCAGTACTCTTCTTGAGCTTGTCTTGAAAGAGAATATCTACCTTTAATGGCAATCGAATACAAGGCACAGTTGTGTTTTCAGGGACTCCAACACTCACGCAGCACGTAGCACAGTAGAATTTACTACTTTTCTTGCATTCTGGACATGGTGCTCGTGTCCAAGCGTCCATGTTGCACCAACAATATAAAAATCAACCAGATGATTTGCCTACATCTAAAACGTGTTTACTAGCTTTAAAGCTTTTTATTCTCTCCTGCTTTATGCGTCATTAGATCTTTCATTTCATCATGAAGATATCAAGATCATCCATTAGCTTTGATCAATTCTTTTCTTATATTCAACTACTAATAAGATTCATAGCATAGCAATATTTCAACTATTTAAATACTGTGAGATTAGCACTAATTACGATCATTAAAAAATAATGTATTATAATACTAATTATGTTTAAGTAGTAAAATAGTGTTTAGTTCATTTTTGTAAATAGGTTGACATGGAGAAGACGATCTACTTTATTCGACATGGAGAATCAACATTCAATGAATGGCGAACACGAAGTCTTTGGACATTTTCTTGGATCTTTGTGAAGGATCCGATGATCTTTGATGCTCCATTAAGCAGTAAAGGTCATTTACAGGTATTTTCAACGTCACAGTCAAGGTTGATAAATTTATGAAAAGGTGGAGCAGCTAAAGGAAGCTATTAAAGACAAGCAACTCAATGAAGTGATTCAACTAGTAAGAGATTACTCTTGTTATAATTGTAAATATGTAGCTAGATTATCTGTAGCCCATTGACAAGAGCTATTCAAACAGCCCTTGGTGGTTTTGATGGTTGTAATATCCCGTTTAAAAGTAAATGAATCTACAATCTTAAGTCCAATGCTAAATGTAGTTCATCCAAGCTGTCGAGAAATGCTAGACACTGCGTGTGATATTGGCAGAGATCCATCAGGTATGTAATATCATTGAGAAAAGAGTGTCGAACCACTTGTAGAATTATCTGCTGATTTTCCGACACTTGACTTTTCAGAGCTTAATAAACTTTGGTATGTGCCATCACGGGTTGCACAAGGTGATAAAGCATTTGATAAACCTGATGAAATACGAGAAACAATCCAAGATGTCGATGTCCGAATCAAGGAATTGTTGGCATTTTTAAATGATCGACCTGAACATGAAATTGCAGTGGTATGCCATAGCAGCTTTATCAAACGAGCCACAAAAGCCACTCGCAAACTCAAGAATTGTGAGATATTTTCTATTTCATTCAAAGATCTTTGCCAACTTCATAGTAAATAATCTATCTCTCATCTATCCATCGATGCAAATGAGCTCTTTGTTGTCTTCGTGCATGTTTGACATCTTCAGTATCAAGAGGGTGACTAAACAGAAAATCATATTGATGGGCAGCATTGTTAATGAAGATTCCAACAACAGAATCGGAAATATCACTCAAGACACCATTGCCAGCCCATGGATCATAATCTCCATTTGTAAAGACAATATTACTTGATGCTTTCAACTCATCACGGCCACCGTAAACAGTCGATGCCCACAATGGACGTAATTCCACTTTCCACTTCTTTTTGCATCGTTCAGAATCGGCTGTCATGTTAAAATGCGCATTGTAAAACATATCATCGACACCATTTTGTTGTTTGGGCAAGTACAACTCGGTACATGTTAAATAATCCCACAAAGCATTCTTTTGTGTACCCAACGTAAAGCATTTTTCTCTTTTTGATGCATTGTAATAGATAGCAACACTTTCTCGTACAGCATTAAGTAATTTTGTTTCTGAAGAAGTGTGATCTGCAGCCAAGTAATCACAAGCAGCACGTACAGGATATGCTGGTAGTTGCCCATCTCCATGAAGCATACAAGACGATGAAAATGGGTAATTTCCCATGGCCATTGAGCTATAAGCATGTTGTATCCACTGCATCAAATCCATGGCATTTTGTTCATCCAAAAAGCTGTTGGGGCAAAGATGAAATGCTTGGATCAATCTTTGTCTTCCAGCATTACTTTTAGCTGCTTGAATTATCTTAGACCACGTAGCACGAATGTTTGGAATACAATTTGGGTGAGCTCCAGCTACAGGACTTGCATCATACGTGATTGTACGAGCATTAGCTTCCACGTCTGGGGATTGTCCATAGAAACCAAGTACTGGAGCTGAACTTGCGATTGCACCGATAACAAGGTGTGGATACTTGATACGAAGCCACGTAGCTAGCATTCCTCCATACGCAGCTCCAAAAGCAATGGCAATATCACTCTTCCATTCTTCTTTGAGTTGCTGTAAAAGCATTGCATAATCTGCAAGAGCTTGTTCAGAGGATAAGTATTCGAGTTGTTCATTTCCTGGCACAACTTGGTTCACAAAGCGATGTTGAGCAAAGACAAGAAGAGCTTTAAACTCTTGTGCATTCTCCCATAGGATTCCTGTTGTATTCAGATCAATACCAACATCATGACCATGACCAAGGTATAGAAACAATGGTCCTCCCACTTGGTAAAACTCGGAACATACATAATATTGTTGCTCTATCGTTCCATTTACATTGCCAAAGTGGTTGAGCAATTGATCAATGCTTTGTAGTACACAGCGATGTCTTAAATCTCCATGAAATGCATCAGCAAAATGTTGTTGTGTCTCTGCCAAGAGAGCTGCTGCTGGATCATTAGGCAATGTGAAAGCAAAGACTAGTACAAGCAGTAGCAAAAGAACAATAAGCAATGCAGCAAAGCTACGACGTACTTGACGAGCTTCTGTTGTTGGTGTTAGTATTGGTGTCAACTCGTCTTCCATCAGATGAAGAATAAAAATGAGAGGAATGGTGATGGAAGAATCCAGCGTGGCTTCCTCATTGAACCAGATGATTGATATAATCCTACAAGAAAGATGGAAATGAATTAATTTACTACTTAGCGCTTTCGGAATCGTTTAAGTGAATGCTTCTTAGACTTTTTCATTAAATCAGCAGTAGCATCACGAGCACGGTATTCACCATCATTTGAAAGTTGATTAAGTTCTTCATGCATGTTCCAAAACTTTCGCTTTGATCCGATCGGACGAAGTGGTTCTTTGAGTAAAGCATTGAGTTCTGCTTTAAGAACTTTGGCAATAGCTTGAGAAGATGAATTTTTATTCATTTGTTCCATCAGATCATCGTCCAAAGGCAAATCAGCAGCTTGAGCCATTTGAGAGAACCAAGAAGCTTCCGATTTTTGTTTACTTTCTTGATTTTCTTCTGCAAAGATTTGTTCAGCAAGCTTCACACGCTCTTTTACAAGAGGAAGGAACTTGTGATCAATAGGAAAAGATGAAAAACCCGATGGACGACGAAGTACGTTGCAGATTTGGGCGTGGTATTTCTATGCAATTGAAGTTAGATTGAAGGTGGGATGATAGATTAGTACCGCATCAATTGGAGCTACAAGAGAGATACTTAAACCTTCACTAGCTGCACGAGCTGTACGACCACTGCGATGAACAAAAGTTTCTGCTGAACGAGGAATGTGGTAGTGTACAACGTATTGAACACTTGGGATATCTAAACCACGAGCAGCTACATCGGTAGCAATTAAAATGCCTTTAGGATTGGCACGAAAGCCTTCGAGTTTCTTTAAACGTTGTTTTTGTTGCATTTCAGCATGTAGTGCAAACACTGGTAATTTCAGTAGACTTAAAATTCCAGCGACACGACGGACACCAGCAATTGCGTTCAAGAAAACAATAGTTCTTCCAGGGTACTAATCAGATATCAGTAGCTGAATAGCAAACATGTTATACCTGTGTCAAAAAGTAGTAGAGACAATTGTTGCGATGTTCATCCAAAGTTTCGACTTGAGCTAATTCCAATCCTGCAGGAAGAGTGACTTCAGAAGCACCAGCTTTTTGTTTCTTGGGTTTATCATCGTCATCAACAATATCAGCAGGAACACTTAAATCCACCACTGCAGGTTTGCCTCTTAAACCAACACGACGCATAATACTTTCAAGGACAGTAAGAGCTGTTGGATTCTTCATACGTTTGGTTTGATAGCGTCCAGCATTCTTTAATGTCATTGTAGCCGAAAAGAGAAAAGTTTGACGAACATAACGTGGTTTCTTGGACTCTTCAGGAGCATTTTTGGCTTCTTCATGTTGTTGTAAAATATCATCAAGCATGACAACAGAAGTTTCTGCAGCTTCCATTGGTAAATCCTCTTCTTCATCATCACTTTCTTCAAGGATAACTTTGCCTTTGACTGGTTTTGGTGTGTTTTTGTTGATATATTCAAAGATCTTTTGTAATTGAGGAAAGCTACCAGGCTGAAGCATACGATCAGCTTCATCAACAATAAGAAATTGCAAATCTGCATTAAGCTCAGCAAAATGAGTTGTCTCTCCAGCTTCCATGACTTCCCAAAGACGTCCAGGTGTAGCCACAACAATCTCTGGCGAGTACGAGAGCTGTCGAATTTGTTTTTGCACAGCCATACCACCAACAAGAGTTACAATACCAATTTCTCTTCGATTTGGCACAATTTTTGTCAAGTGATCAGTGATTTGCATTGCAAGTTCACGTGTTGGAGTCAAAATAAGAGCTCGACATTTCTTTTCTTGTTCAGGATGGGAAAGAAGATGATGAAGCACAGGAAGTCCAAAGGCTAAAGTTTTACCAGAACCTGTAGGAGCAGCACCAACTACATCACGATGTTCAATGACTGCAGGATGCAATGTCTTTGCTTGGATTTCTGTTGGGGCTGAACCAACACGTCGAAGAGCTAGGTTAATCTTTGGATGTAGTTTGTACTTGGCCCATTCTGGAAATGGTTCGCTTGAAATTTCTTCTTCGACTTGTTCATCTTCTTGATTGTTTTCTTCTGCGTTATCATCATCAACAGCTTCATCCACTTCAGCATTATCATTTTCATTTGTAATTGCTTCAGTTTGGGCATTCTTCTTCTTTCTCGATCGTTTCTTCTTACTCTTTTTACCTTCTTCCTTTACTTCACTTACAACATTTTCATGTACAATAGGTTCAGCAATTTCTTCAACGACATCTTCTTCTTCAATGCTTGCTTTACGTTTTCGTTGTTTCTTCTTCTTTGTTACTGTAGGTGCACCATCCACCGCTCTATTCATATATAAATGATTCTTTCTTCATTGATTTTTCATTTACTTGAGCACTTTACCACCAAATTCATCTTGTTCAATTGTATACTCTACAAATCACTTAAATTACATATTTTCATCGCAGTTTCGCACCTGTAAGCTCTTCAAGTTCAAAAGCTGCACCACCATCATCAAAACCTTCAAGCTCATACTCTGCA
Organism: Thraustotheca clavata; assembly: GCA_002081575.1. Classification (NCBI taxonomy): domain Eukaryota; phylum Oomycota; class Saprolegniomycetes; order Saprolegniales; family Achlyaceae; genus Thraustotheca; species Thraustotheca clavata. The sequence continues at coordinate 11,617 of JNBS01000448.1, read as the reverse complement.
AGGTCTACTTTCTGCCATGATCCCTTTGCTTTAGCTTCACGTTCTTGTTGCTTTCCCTTCTTGGCCATCGTCCAAATGACCAACCGTTTCAAAGCGATGGTAGACAAATGGACATGCGTTAAATAGGTTTAAATATTATGATTGGTGGAGTGCTTTGATTGACCTCTTAATTTGCACTTTAAACTACGTTATACAAAACCCATTGGCTAAAAAATAATATGATTATGATTGGCTTGTTGAATATAAGGTTTAAATAAGTTTAATCCATCGAGTTAAAGAGGTTAAATTTTAATGATTGGATTATTGAATTATGATGTGTGATTGGCTAAAAATATTTTGATATTAAAATGAATAACGTGGTGTTGAGGATCATCACATGCGATGAAGTTCTTCCTTCTGCATGGAATGAACTCTTGTGTAGAGAAGATGGCCGAGCAATTGCTAATGAATTGTTAAAGCATCTACCATTTGCACCATTGCTTGACCGTGTGACGCCTGCTATTGAAAGTTTTATTGCGAAATATCCAACGACAGCTTTGGAATTGTTATCGACACTGATGGTACTTAAAAATGTACATTGTGATGTTTCTGGCTTGAGAAGTTGGGTTCTACATGTTGTACAACTAACTAAATTGACAGACGTACCTGGTGTAGATGTAAAGAGTTTTATGGTTGCTTGTAATTCAGCTAAAATGGTTGAAAGAGAACGTATACTTGCAGTAAAGTTGGATGCAATGCAAAAGCGTTTGGAAAAAAAATTTGATTTAGATCCACTGAACAATGATGCAGAAAAGAAATCAGATATTCTTGTCTTTCTTGATGCAATTCGTATTGATCGAAATTCAAGTCTTAAAACTGCAATTGAATTTGTTGCTTTGTGGCCAAAAAGTGAAAGTTTATTAAAGGATGAATATGCAGCGGTCCGATTTAAAATGCAAACTATTCGCTTTCCAGCTAGATTTTATAACCTTTTACACCATTTTATTGCTATGAAGTACATAACAAGAACGCAAGCATATAAAAAGCTCATCTTCAGTCCTCCATTGCATGTGATTTTACAAACTGCTTTACCTATTGTGCCACGCCTTGGTAAAGTTATAGATACATGGCTTGCCCAGTCGTGTCTAACACAGAATCAGTACTACGTGCGACTACAACTTGTTCCTTGTATTTGGACAGATCAAGATGATGCTACGAAAAGCTTAAACCTTAGTTTGAGTCACATCCATTACATACTTGATGAAATGAATGGCGCATTGCAAATATGTCATGAAAGCGATGCTAGTGTCATCCTCTTGGGTCTATTTTTCTTGCTAAAATTTCAAGAAAATCTACCTGATTCACCTGTGGCAAAGAACCTTAAAATCATGCTCGATTATATGAAGCCTGTTGGGTTTGATGATATACAGAATAGGACACGTATATGTGTGGTATTGAGTTTTCTGCGTGATATTGCATCTTGGCAATGGCTATGGAAACGTTGTCCAGGATTGCTTCCTGCAGCAGCTTTAAAGATAGCAAAATTAGCTCAAGACACTGATGATCCAAATGCTAAATGGCTTATCAAAATGGCTGTGAAAAGTTTAGTATTAGAATGTAAAGACAGTATTCAAATAGCTGAAGCAGCTCAATTAGCATCCATTATGCCTATGGTCAAGGAAAGCTGAGAAGCTTATAAGAATTAATGCATTAGACCGAGTCTTGGTAATAGCCACCCTCTTGTCTTCTTCCAGCCGAGCATGCCATAAAGAGTAAAATGAGAGCAACAATGGCCAACACCGTAGACGCAATAGCTACAGCATTGGAAAGGGATCGCCACAAGTCAAGAATACGTGGTCGACAATCGTAATAAGGAGCAGCACTGTAAGCATCTCCTTGTTTCCCATTCAGTATAAATTGTCCACACCACGTTGCTGCAGTAGTTGTCAATGGGCATTCATCATTAGCCCACTCAAAGATGCTCTTGTAATTAGAGTATTTGGAAGAGACGTTCCTGCAAGCATCGCAAGCATCCGTGTATTGTTGTGGCATCTTTACATTAGGAACAGAAGCAGCAGCAAGTTGTTTATCAACATTAGAACAGAATCCAACAACACCAGTTTTTTCCGTCACATTAATCTTAAGTAAAGATGCCACAGTTAAAATCGTAGCAGATTCGGAACCAGGATAAAATGCTTTTAATGCAGCAGTAGCAGAGTATGACATACACAAATTAGCACCTTGAGCATAGCAATATACTTGATCAAATCCAATGGCAAGATCAGGTTCATTAGTATCTGCAGGGTACGATTGATCAGCCCATGATTTCGCCGTGTGTGCTGACAAAAAGAAGACAACCGCAATCACAATAAACAATGCCATTGCAATAAAGACAAAGATTGAATAGATCACAAGTAAGCATTTGTTTCTACAAGCAGCACCAAGGAAACCAAAGAGTGCAATTGCAATTACAAGAGCACCAAATGCAATAATCGCCGTGTCCAGTCCACTCTTGGACACATTCCCTTGAAAGATATCTGTCCATCCATTGTTCTTGATATTTAGTCCATAGTAGATGAATAAAGCCCCAGCTACAATGAACGCGAGGTTAAGAACGATCAAAATCACCTTGGAGCACGTGTTGGTCAACGCCATGCTTAATGCAGAATGAGACATCCGACTAGTCAGTCCCTCTACTTACGTTATACCATCTGCGTCCTTGTGCACAGGAATCTTAATCAATCGCTTCCATCTCTCTCTATATGCTCTCTAAAGCTTAGGAACACTTTATACATGTGAAAGAACGAGTGAAATTGCTTTCCTAGAGCAATAGAACGAGGTAAGGAAAGAGTGTGATGGGTAGTGACCAATGCACCTCCTGCGCACGTTTGTTAGATACAACGTGTGGGCAAACTCTAAGCTCTTGGAAGCTATTGCTCCTGTGAGAAGTAAAGAGTACTTTGCTCATCAACGTCTTCCTTTTCGATCTATTCATGGCACGTTGAATCATATTATTCTTGCAGATAAACTCTTGTATGGACGATTGAGTGGTGGAGATGCTAATACAACCCTTGCAAAGTATTGGGATCGACCTGATCAAGAGCTTTATGCACAAGAAGGAGCTAAAAAAACGTATTGGGAAGAGTATTTGCCTACAAGAGAAGAAACAGCGAAGGAATTGATTGTTCAAGCAAAGAAAATGGTGGATTTGGTTGATACGTTGCCTTCAAGTGATACCAAGATCGTTTATCGAGCTACCGATGGATTCATGAAGGAGAAGAACGTTGGATTTCTTGTTTTACATGCTGTGAACCATGCTACGCATCATCGTGGACAAATTACTGCTGTCTTGGCTCAAATGAACCAACCTCCTCCATCCCTTGATTTCTCGTACTACACGCCTTAATCATTCCTGGCCTTAATCAATGCTATGTAGCATTTGTTCTTCCTGTCTTTTACATGATCTAATATCTATCATGTCCATGTACGTGACAGAAAAGCGTTGGACAATCAAATAGCAACCATTACAACAGTCACATCAATCACTACATACATCCATCGCTCTACTATTGCTCAGAACCAGTAGCTTAATTGATCATGTATAATTTACTACCAGCAGCTCTGAGATGTTCATCGTTCACCAAACACTTGTACGTGCCTCTTGTCCATCAAAACAACACCATCGGTCTTATACCTAAAGAATTCATCAAGGTATTCCCATCCCATGTATTCTTTTCATGGTCTTTAGCTTCTCCAAGCTTATCCCAATGTCTTTGTACACGAAAAGGAGGCGATTTGTCTCCATTCATCGCTTAAAAATGAAAATGAGCTTTCTCCAGGTAGATTTTGTGCTTAATGAATGGCTTGTAATGAAGAAATAGCAATGGAAATTGTTGCTAAAGACCTTATAAACTCTAATATAATCAAAGAGAAATGGAAAGGAGAAGAATATGGTGCAAGAAATAACTCTGAAGACATCATCTTTCATATTGATCGTGGTGCAGCAACTTTTTTTGGAATTACGCAGTTTGGATGTCATCTTAATGGATATGTTAGACATGGACCAAATGATTTTAGTATTTGGATGGGATTAAGAGATAAATCACGTTCTCGATGGCCAAATCGATGGGATTCAATAGCTGGTGGTGGTCTTCCTTTGGATATTTCACCTTGGGATAATATGCTCAAAGAAGCTTTTGAAGAAGCAGGACTTAAAAATATTTCTCATTTAATGACTAGCGTTGGAGCTTTATCTTACGTAAATTCAGAGCCTGAAGGACTTAAAAACAATACCATGGTACACTTTTCCATTGTAGATGCATATATTTATTGCTATGATAGTATGTTTTTGATATTGCTATGACAGAAGATATGATCCCCAAAATTCAAGAGGATGAAGTTGATCATTTTGAACTTTGGCCTCTTGATAAAGTGTTTGATTTGATTGAAAATTCGCCAGAATGCTTTAAACCTGATATTTGCATGCTTTTGGTCGATTTTGGTATTCGTCATGGAATTTTAACTGCAGACAATACCCATCAATACACTAAACTCATTCAAAGTCTTCATACCTCCCCACCATATTAAATACAAACTCTTCCTGTGGGTTTAACAATGACATTTGTCTTAAATAGATACTTACTTTGTTAATATCACAAGACTTTGGCAATATTGCTAATATGTTTGACAATGTTGAAAGCTTTATAAATCATTTGCCATTTGCCATACAAAGTATATTGTAAAGTGTTATGATCATTATTATTCTTAAAACATTGTATAGAGCAATATTGATATTTCTCTATTGTCCTACAGCACTTTCATAAGACATTATTCACAATTCATCAATGGTTAACGATGAGCTTTATCCTGAATCACTTGTTTGACGACCTTGGCTTTATACCTTGCCCATTGTTTAGCTTCAGCTTCATGTTGTCTAATATTTTGCCCAACATCATCATGGTATTTTTGAATATTAGTACGAACTCTTTGTCGTGTAGAGTATGATGTTTCTGTGAAAAAATCAACCTATGGAAATCATAAACCAACAAATTAATTGTAGAAATACCTTTCGAATAAACAATATATCTGCATACGATGTTGTGACAAGAGAATACTTTGCAAAAGACCTTTCATTTCCTTCATTGCTTAAGAATGAGCGTTCTCCAACAAAATCTCGTGGCTGAAGTTGTGAAAGCACTGTTTCTTCTTTGGTGGTATCATTTGCCATGATATATGAAGTTAACGCTGCATTTGCATGTACAAAATGCATTGGATCATCTTCATGTTCAATTTGTAAATAAATTTGTCTTGCATTTTGATCTTTTCTTTTTGGCTTTGCTATGTGTTTTAATGGTATTAATGAACCACTCGAGTCTTTATGAAGCTTTTTAAAACTTCCATGCCGAGGACTTGTTGATAACATATCATGATGAAGTAATTTACAACTTCCTTTAAATACAATCAAGAGTCCTTCATGATGTTGACCTGATATTTGAATTACCTACAAATGTTCATTTAGTTAATTGAGTAGAAACCAAGTACACACTGTTCCACTAGGAACTCGAATCCATCGTGCCTATTTCATAATGAGATTAATAGCTCTTATTCATATTACCTTTAGGGCCAAAATACGTAGCTGAGGAGCTGCAACATATCGAAAGACTAAATTTTTTCCAAGAAAATCTGCCACTTTAGCACTCTACATTCTGTCAAGCTAAAGGAAACTATTCGTTTACCTCTAGTTCTGCTTGCTCTAGTTCATAGTCTTCAAGCACACCCCATGGAATTAAAAGTAATTCACACTTTTCTGCAGTGACAGCATTTACTGCTCTAGACTTGATGTTAAATAAATGAAAAAACACAAAGACATACCGAACAAGTTGACGAAAGCGGCCTTGATTACCAAATTCATTTCCTGGTCCAAGTGTGAACAATGGGGCTGATCGTGTTTCATCAAAAGTCTCAATGTTATCTATGAAAGTGCTTTCTCGGTGAAGTTGATTGTTTTCAAAATGGCTCAATTGCATTTCAAGTGAACCACTTTCTCTTTCAACTTTCATACTTCGTGGTGGTAAATCATTACCCACTTTAACCATCGGTAACTTAAATATATCAACTTTGCCTTGGAGCACAAAGAATACAAAATGACCCATTTCACCTTCATGATAAATGACTGTGTGTGGTAAGAGTTTGACAGCTATAATTTGTTGGCAAAGCTTTCGATGAAGCTATTCACTAGTTAGAATAAATCAAACTCTTGTAATACCAAAGGTAATAATCGTCGACATGTTGGAAATGAAATTGTTTTATCAATGAGCATTTGAATATCTTCTGGTGTGCGCAAGTCTGGTGGAATTCGTCCTATCTGCATTTTCATAAACAAATCTGACACAAATGAAACTCAACCTTGAAGCATATTCTTTGATCTAAATCGTCTAGAGTTGAAGCAATCAAAGCAGTGGCATGTTGAGGGGCATAGATAGGTTTGGAGTCATAGTAATACATGGCACATTCACTGTGAGTTTGTAGTTGAGAAACAAAGTTATTCAAGATAACAATTAGAAATTGCAAAAAGGATATCCCGCCTTTAGCATGATAGAGCTGAAGATTTTCTTTCTGATTTGAAATATTTGGATCATTGAGTTTCAATGATTCCTACATGAATTACAATACATCATTTTATCTGTATACGCACAGTGAGAATGCCAATATTGGAGTAATCTTTAGCTGCATTTGTGTATTGTCCAGACTTTCGATATGCCAGTGCACGGCTTTTATAAAACTCTGGGTTCTTTGGATCTATTTCAATTGCACAAGTAAAGCTATGAATCGCTCGTTTAAAATCTTCATTCAACTACACACGATGAGATAATATCTTTAACCAATCTACCGTGTAGCAAATGCCCATGTTGTAATGTAGAAATTCATTACGCCAAGACACTGCACATGCTTTTTTGTAGGTTGCAATAGCTTGATCAATATTTCCAATACGTTCATACTACAGCCACATTATAGATACAAAAGTATGATAACCTACTGCAATGCCTAAATTAAACAGTGTTTTAAAGTCCCTTGGTGCTGTTTTCAATGCATTATGATAATCTCTAGATTGTATAATTCAGTCCAAATACTTACAATCACAACAAACTCAATAGCTTGTGTAAAATTGCCTTTCATCCGTTGTTGGTAGCCTGAATCTGTACTTAAATAATCATTTTAATGCTCTTTACCTCGTGCTCGATAATAATCTGCATTATGTGTTCCTCTTGGTTGTACAGCTTGTAATGGACGAATTTCTACCGTTCCTCCACAGAGAGGATCTGCCTCAGTAACTTGATGTTTTTCTCTTAAAGCAGCTTCTGCAATAGCTGGAATCACATCAGGTACAATGTTCCTAGCAATACGTTCCTCCATTGTTTCTTTGCGAGCAGTCACAGGACGACGTGGTAGCTTTGGAATTTGGATTGGAACATTGGTACAACCTGCTGAAAATGGACGTTGAGGCACAAGCCATGAATCTCTAGCAGTCTTGGGTCGATTTCCTGTAATATGATGAACTTCACGTCCTATGCGCACAGGAGGTGTAGCAAAGGGTCCCTTGTAAGCCATCGACCGAAACGATCAAGAAACAACACGCATTAAACGCATTATCCCGATGTTAGTCTAAGATGAAGCTCATGGACGATCGGTTTGCCAAGTCTGCGACTGAAGGTAGAGTTCCATTTTGCACTGGCGCTCCTTGACCATACATGGGCTGTTGATGCGTGGCTTGATACTGTGCTGATTGATATTGAGGAGGTTGTTGTTGTTGATATGGTGGCACGTATTGTTGTGGTTGTTGATTGTAATATCCTTGTGACGTGTTGGTTTGTGCTGAATATGGCGAATTGGCTTGTTGCGATTGAAATCCAAGAGATGGTAATGGTTTAGAACCATAACCACTCATAGAAGGAATGCCTTGTGATGGTGGAGGTGGTAAAAGTCGTCCAAGACCTCCTTGTGATGGTGCTTGAACTGGATTTGAATACGTCTCATGCACAGGTGGATTCATCGGTTGGTACCCACTTGGAGGACCATTTTGTGGAGGCATTTGCTGATATTGAGGTGGTGGATATGGTTGTTGCGACGGAATTGAGCTTGGTACTTGTTGCATTCCCATGGATTGATTTGAATAATTTTGATGATGACTTGGAATGTGTTGTGGTTGCATTGGAGGTTGTTGTCGATCCATCATTCCTGGTGCTTGTGGACGATCATGCATCCCAGTAGGTTGACCATACACAGGTTGTTGAATGGGTTGTTGGTATTGTTGATGATAATATTGTGGTTGTTGCGAAGGTTGTTGTTGTGGTGGCATGTATTGCACATGTTGTTGTGGTTGTGGTGGCTGTTGATATTGAGGTTGTTGTTGTGGTGGTGGTTGTTGATATGGAGGTGGTTGATTAGGTGGAATCATCGAATGTTGTGCTGGAGGATATCCGTTCGATGAATATTGAGTTGGTTGATGGTGTATTCCATGTTGTGGTGGTGGTGGATACGATGGTGGAATTGCAACATTAGGCATTTGATTTCCAGCCGCCGCCGTAATATGATCCATTGAAAATGGACTCTTTTCAACAGGTTTAGTTAACGATGGTGGTGGTGGATTTGGCAAGATTGTATATTGTCCTGGTACATTTTTAGGTGGTTGTTCTCCATAAGTTTGAATTGGTGCAGATACAGGCATTGATGGTGTTTCCATTCCATTTCTTCCATTATCTTTTTTCGCTCGTCTTTCACTCGTTCTTCGTTTTTCCGCCATGTTAACATGTTTACTTCGCACAGGTTCTTCATATGCATCATCATCATCTTCTGTTTCTTCATTATCATGTCCATTTTCCATATTTTCACTTTGAAAAGTCTCAAAACGTGACGAATTATTGCGTTTTTGCATTTCTTCTCGTAATTCTTTCAATCTTCTTACTGTGACTCCCATAAACACACCAAAACCATAATAAACTTCTTCTGCTGGCGCTGAACGACCACCAGCACTCGCTTCAATCGCTAAATCATACGCAGAACTCAATTGCTCCCGTTCTGACGCCATCCTTTCTCAAAATCCCCTGCACTAAATTTTAACTATCCGGATGTTCCGGATACCAAACCTCATCGATCTTGCCCCATAGATAAGGTAATGCATTCTTCTATAGGAAAGAATGGTAGATGAAGATATGAATGTAGATAGATCTAAAGTTGTAGAGGATAGGAAAATGAGGATTAAGAAAACGAGTGTCGAGATATAAAAGAGTGTGAGAAGGAGGACGTGGAGGAAGCGAAGAGGATGAAAAGGGTGGCGTAGTCAGTAGCAAATTTTCAACCCAACGACACATGGGCAACTCGAACGGGAAAGCAAGCACTGGAAGTAGCGGAAGCAGTGGTAAACGACGTGAACGAAAGACGGGAGCACCTGTGACTCCTCCTGGACGTTCCAGTACCCCTGGAACACCTCCTCGCTCAGCTGGAGCATCACCAGTTCGTCCGCAATCAACTTCAGCAGCATACGTGCCTCCACCAGCTCCAGTAGTTGCTAAACCAATTCCTCCTCCTGTGCCAATGAAGGTTCCTGCTGTAGCACCTGGATTGAGCAAAGAAAATGTAAGAAAAAGCTTGTTGAAAGAGAATTTATGATAATGTTGTAGATCACGGGGCATTTTGGTGATGTTTTCTCGGTGTATAATGTGGAAAAGAAAGAACTTGGACATGGACATTATGGTACTGTTCGTGTAGGAACGCATAAACAAACTGGACAACGTGTTGCTATCAAAACAATTCCAAAAGTGAAAGTAAGCCGACCAGAAACTTTAAAACGTGAAATTGAAATTCTTCGTGTAAGTCAACTTCATGAGGAAGAAAGAAATAATGATTGATTTAGTCGGTGGATCATCCAAATATTATCAAACTCTTTGATGTGTTTGAAGATGCTCGTCATTTACATCTTGTGACTGAATTGTGTACGGGTGGTGAACTTTTCGATCGTATTATTGCTCGTGGACATTACACAGAAGCTGATGCTGCTAAACTTGTTCGTAAAATTTTGGGAGCTGTCAAACATTGCCATGATCGTGATATTTGCCATCGGTAGAATGCTATAACTACTTATTTCTCAATGCTTTGTAGTGATCTCAAGCCTGAAAATTTCTTGTTTGAAACTAAAGATGAAAATGCAGAACTTAAAGTCATTGATTTTGGTCTTTCACGCATGGATGCTGCTGTTGCTGACTCGTACATGACTACTCGTGTTGGTACTCCATATTACATTGGTAAACTTGTATTCAAAATAGCATTTTATTCATTATCTTGTAGCTCCTGAAGTTCTTGGCCGTCATTATGATAAATCTTGTGATCTTTGGTCAATTGGTGTCATTACGTACATTTTGCTTTGTGGTTATCCACCATTTTATGGTGACAGTGATCCAGAAATTTTTGCTTCAGTTCGTTCAGGAAAATACTCGTACGATACTCCTGAATGGAATGGTGTAAGCAAAGAAGCTAAAGATTTGATTGATCATCTTCTTTTACTCAATCCATCCAAACGTTTGACTGCAGATCAAGCATTGCATCATCCTTGGCTCATGGGTGCTGCTCCTGCAATTGAACGATCACTCAATACCAATATCATGACAAGCTTGAAGCGATTCCAAGGTCACAACAAGCTCAAGAAGGTTGCTCTTGGTGTCATTGCTGATCAAATGACTGGTGCTGAAATCACGGAATTGAAAAAACAATTTGAAATGATTGATGCTGATGGCAATGGAGTTATCACTATGCAAGAATTGGCTGCTGCTGTACGTGATATGGGTCATGGTATGCTTGAAAGTGAAGTACTTCAGCTTCTTAAAGGACTTGACATTGATGGAGATGGCAATCTTGTACGTAAACTATTCAAAAAGAATATTTATGTTGCATCATAGGACTACAATGAATTTTTGGCTGCTACAATGAAGCGAAATCTTTTCAACAAGGAAGAATACCTTGTTAATGGTATAAAATCGTCTACTTAGCATCAACTTGAAATTTTTGTAGCTTTCAACTACTTTGACACGAAGAAACAAGGTGTAATTACCAAAGAAGACCTTGTTCGATTCATGGGCAGTGAAGATCATGCCCAAGAAGTCATGAATGAAATTGATTCGAATGGTGATGGCCAAATTAGCTTTGAAGAATTTGTTGCCATGATGCAAAAGCGTGGTCTAGGCGAAGAATTGACTCCTCGAGGTGATCAAGGTCCTCAAGGCTTCAGTGTCGATGCCCTTAAGTCACCTGCCAACACTGCATCCACTGAGCTCTAATCGGTAAATCTACATTTGTATTACCCATTTACTTGTTTGCTTTTCTTCGAGTATTAATACGATCATGACGCTTTTCAGACATGAGCTTTTCTGTTCGTCTCAGAGCTTCTTGTTCATATCTCTTCAAAACACTCACACTTGTGTCCTGAATAGCACCTCGTTGAATTGTCATTGCATCTTCCAGTTCTGCAGATCGATTTTCATAATGAGCTGTGAGGATTTTGTTGTATTTCTTTGGAATTGGAGGTTCAAATTTGCCAAAAATCACACGTCCAACAGCTTTCTTCTCCTTGACAACTTGTTTGGTTGAT
>JNBS01000447.1:56376-79326 GCA_002081575.1 Thraustotheca clavata | reverse complement strand
GAAATTAAATACAGACCTTGGGAGGAAACAGACCAAAATAAACAAGATCGAATTTTGCAACCTTTACAAAGTGTAAAGAGCACTGTTGATATTCCACAATACACATTCAATCTTGCATATTGCAAAAAGCATTGTTGTTACAGTAATGATGTCCAAGGTGAATGTAAACCAATTTATCATGCCTTTGGAAGAAGGTGATTATCGATACTTCTATTTCCAATGGGTACCTCACCAACTCAAGAAATTGCGGAACTGTTTACATGTCAAGAGGTCGGTAATGGGAACGTTATCCTAATTGCCTCGAATGGTGAAGCCGTGGCAATCATACAGACAAATCTTGTTACATCGGCATTCCACCGTGAAGTGAGCACAAGTTGGTTTCTCACGTCCTCAGTCCAGCTAATTTGGTATATTGGGGATGCAATATTGAAGCCTGTGTGGCTTTCTAGAGCAGCGCAAGGAATGGGGCCGTTGGAGCAGGTGTAGAAATCGGAGTAGGGGCTGGTGTAGGGTCTGCTGTTGGTACTGGTGTGGGGGCTGGAGTAGGAGCTGGAGTAGGCGCTGGTGTAGGGGCTGGAGTAGGTACTAGAGTAGGAGTTGGAGCTGGTGTTGGAGCTGGAGTGGGTGCTGGAGTGGGTGCTGGTGTCGGAGCTGGTGTGGGAGCTGAAGTAGGAGGTTATGTTGGTATAAGTGTTGGCACTACTGATGGGATTAGTGTAGGAGCCAAAGTCGGTTCTGGTGTTGAGCCAGGAGTTTGTACTTGAGTTGGCTGTGATGTTGGGGATGTGTCACATGCATCTCCAAATACTGACGACGTAATTGAAACAACAAGAAAGGTAATTGCTTGAATTCGCATGGCAAGTCAAAATTGAAGTGCCTGTCAAATTACTTGATCCGTGATACCTAATTGACATAAATGTTAGCTGGAATGATAGCAGGTACTTGTGGTGAATATGAAAATTACGTAATGCTCAAACGTATCGTGCTATGAATTCAATAAAAACATTTAAACAATTATGTACTTTCAACCCTCAGCTATCGAGGCATTTTCAGTATAAACCTATTGGTTTCTTTGAATCATTGAAGTAATCAGTGACTAAACTGAAGGCCAAATGGCCGATGTATGAAGGTAGTTGTCGTTTGCAGCAATTAGGTAGCTATCATCAATGATGAAATTTGTGGTTGGAATTTGTATTCCGCCTAGCAGTATGGCTTAGGCTGTCGATCATATCGAGCGACTCCTCATGTAATGTTCAAGTGCAATTTACTGCTCAGTCAATAATTGTGAGTGAATGTTTTACATATTACTCAAGTGTCAAAATCAATTATACTCAATGTTTCCAATTCATTCCATGATACATTGGCATTATCCCTACAAACCACCTATCTAGTTGTTTTCAATATTTTTGCTATTGGCGACGTTTTATTTGGGAAAGCTGTTTGAATTGGAGACCAAATATTTATGCTGTGAAGAAGTGAATGGATTTAACAAGACATTGTGGAATCCAGAATATTCAACGAATATCCAACGACAACGTCGAATATTCAACTGCACGCAAAAGAAGCATACCAATGCTACCAAACCAGTGATGTATTCAACAAATTTGACCTATGAATTCCAGCTACCATTCCTTTTTCACTCTCGCAGCGCTGTCAAATACATGTTTGATTGGAATGAAGAAAATGAACTCGTGAATTGTGAGTAGTTCGACCCTATAACAATTTTATATGAGTTCCCAAGAAAATAAACCTACAGGCATTTCTTGAGCAATTTCAGCCCAATTATTTCCCTAAACATCATATTCTCGCAACATCACTTCAATTTCAGCAGCGATAAAAGGTATGTACATCGCACAAATATTTATGTAAAGTACAAGAGATTTCTCACCCACGAATTAATGTCAGTATGTAGTGAGTACGAATTTCACATACGCTATAAGATCAAATAAGGGATAAAACATCATAATTGGTGCATACTTGTGTCTATATATTTCACTTTGCATTTAATGTTTACCTTAAGTCACACCAAGATAGTATGAAATTGTACAATACCTCACAATAGGTAGCTAACGCATAGGTGAGCAGCAGTACTGGTAACGATTGCGACGGCCATTAGAGCATTTAATTCATCGAATTATTATGATATAACAGTAAAATATGGAAATCAATCAACTGCCAATTAGTTTTTAAGGTAACTAAATATTACAAATCATATCTTTTATGTCTTTGGCAAATAATCAAACATTTCCATTTTTTCACTTTACTTTTAGCATGATAAGTCTAAAAGGAAATGTGCTTGATGCGATCATTTACAAACCAAATGAATTGCCACCTCTGCATTATTTGTCTGGGGTCCCATATTTTTTCCTGACTTTGGTTCACATGAAAACGGGTCACTTTGTTTGGTTAAACGGTATGGGCTTTACAGGATGTATGATTTACACTGTCTTAAGCTTTGTAGTGGTTGCTATTGATGCTTTCTCTTCCCCAAGTCTAGGTAAAAATATTCAGACTTTGCGATTCAATGGTTTTACTGACAAGAGCATCCTTCAAGCAATGGTATTCAATTCATTATCATCGAATATTATGTCATGGCTTACATTTCAAGAGCTTTGTGGTACAGAGGCTATGGAAAAAGTACTTGAAATAAACTCTTATAGCCTGAAAGTATTTGGTGGGATATTCACAAATTTAGTGATGACAGAAATCGTGTTTTATTTTGCTCACAAATATCTTCATGAGGGAATACCTCAAATACATAAAATGCATCACTGTTGCTTTGCTCCTACACATTCAAGCAATTTCATTTTCCACCCTCTGGATTTTGCTATCGAACTAGGTGGCCCAGCCTCCATATTATTTGCGAATCATTTTTTTCTGTGGAATAAAAACAATACCATATTACTGGTGACGTACATGACAGTGCTAATCTCTTATGCCCTTGACCATAGTGATGTGGTTAAGTCTTATCACTTTAAACATCACACTCACCTTGATGATGTATATACAGTATACATCAAATATCGCAACTCCAAGAATACCAAGTACGAGGCTGTAAGATCATTGATAAAGCGCGCACCCAAACAAGCCTAAAATAAATACTATTACGATTAACACCAAAGTGGTTTTATGCATGACAAAATGTTGTACGTTGACTCTTTTCAAATTTTTTTTAGCTGGAGGTATTTTTCAATTTAATAAGCTACATATCACACATATCACACAACGTTTAAAGTTAAACATGGCAGCGATTATACTGAGTCGAATCAAAAAGGATTTACTTTAACTTACATGCTGTGAATATAATCAGATTTCTTGTTTGCATAAATGCTAACTTGGACAATATAAGTGCAGCTAACGTTAGTGTAAATTGTTATGATTTTTGGATGAACAATTTGAATATAGTTTGGTCGTGAAATTCGACACGACACAAGAAAGATCATGATAGAAGCACTTGGTCAACTTAATTAGGCTGAATTGATTTCCTTACCGTTGTGATTGCCGTACTGTAAAGATGATTTATGGCTTGTCTATAACGGTTGTACTACATGTAAAGTAAGATTTGATTGATGTGCTTAGTTATCCAACAATATTTCCTTAAAATTTGTTAAAGGCCCGACCAGATCAAGTATATCACCATTAGTGAAAGCATTCATTTTGGGATTTACCATGGAGAGTTCAAAAGGAAATCTACTGGATTTTTTTGTTCACGAACCAAACGCAAAGCCTCCATTGCACTTTTTATCTGGGATTCCATACCTCTTTCTTACTGTGCTTCATGTTACACTTGGTCACTTTGTTTGGTCAAATGGCATGGGTTTTGCAGGTTGTGTCATATATTTTTTCTTGACTGTTGCTATGATTCTTGTCGATGGTTTATGCTCACATAGTCTTGGTAAAAATATCCGAACTTTGAGATACAATGGATTTAACGACGTACAAACAATTAAAATGATGACTGTCAATGCGTTATCAAATCATATAATGACGTGGTTGGTATTTCAAGAACTTTGTGGTACAGAAGCAATTGCTAAAGTGCTTCAATCAAGTTCGTACAACTTATATGTTGTTAGTGCAATTGCAATCAACTTGGCTATTACAGAGATACTTTTTTATTTTGCTCATAAATACCTTCATGAAGTTATTCCAGAAGTTCATAAAATGCATCATTGTTGTTTTGCCCCCAGTCACTCGAGCAACTTCATTTTTGATCCGTTGGATTTTGCCATTGAACTCGGTGGTCCAACTTCCATATTGTTTGTGTTGCATTATCTCATTTGGGATCAAAACAATACAATTTTGCTTGTGACTTATATGATTGTTCAGCTCTTCTACGGGCTTGACCATAGTGATGTCTTACAACCATATCATTTTAAACACCACACTCGCCTTGATGATGTTTACACGGTATACATTAAATATCGCAACTCCAAGAATACCAAATATGAAGCTGTCCGTGCATTGATCAAACGACCACCAAAGCAAGCTTAGTAGAAATTTCTATCAGCGAAATTGTAGATAGTAATTTGTGATATGTTGTATGTACGTGGAATTGTCATGGACTGTGACTAAGTTTGAATGTAATGGGGTACAATTTTGAACTGAACCAGATACTTTCAAGGCAAATTCTGCTCTTATATAAAAAAGAAAGCCTAACCAAGCAGTCATGTCTGCAAATTACAATTTACAAGCTTTTTTCTAGTCGCATATTCATTCTGGTTCTTGGGGTAAGTTATACTAATAGAATTAGTTTGTTATCAATGGCTCAATGGAACTTTCGTGAATTGTCAAAAAGTAAAGTGTAATGATTCAGTCCATGCTTTTAGCATTTAAAATATATTCAACAACAATATTATCACATTTTGAGTAATGTATAAGAAAAAAATAAAAGCAACATTACATATCATAGATAGACTCGATCACGGCTGCATGCTTTTCAAGAATACGGGATCTCTTGAGTTTTAACGTTGGGGTCAATTCATCCCCAAGGACACTAAACTCGGTGTCGAGAATTGCATATTTGGCAATGTAATGACCAAACGAGAAAAGTTGACTCGTTTGTTTGTTCACATCTGCCAAACGTTCGTCCAAGTAAGATTGGACTTTGCTGCATCGTTTAGCATCGTCCACAGTTTGTGCTACTGAGCCCAAGACTCTGCACATTTCACGGACATTGTCTTCCAACATTTGAGTTGGTCGGCCTTCTTCATCTTGAATAACCTAAAGCAAGTAGTGAGTTAGGTCTTCTACACACTTTGTACCTTGAGAGTAAAGAGTGCTAATAGGAATTCACGTTGCTCACCAATAACCATAACATGGGAAAGCAATGGAATTTCCGCAACGAGAATATTTTCTAATTGAACAGGAGATATTCGTTCACCTCCTGTAGTTCGGATTGTTTCTGGAATAGACCCTGTGATAGTACAAAAGCCATCTTCATCCACAATAGCGGTATCACCAGAATGCAGCCAACCATCATCATCAATGACTTCAATAGTTTCAGGCTCACGTTTGTAGTACCTAAATGAACTTAGCTACAAACTAACAATCTAATTTTTCTTACCCCATCATAACATGGCGACCGCGGACCATAAGTTCGTGGGTTTCCTTCTTGATGCGCATCTCAGTCCCGAGAAGGGGTCTACCCACGGTCCCTAAGTTGAATTAGCTAAATTGCCACTAAATAAGAACCATACCCATCTTCCAGCAGTGATTTAAGTTTAATGTTGCCAGGCCACCAGTCTCAGTTTGACCAAAGAATTCCATGATTGGGATGTTTAAACCACCGTAAAAATCGAGTGTTTCTGTTCTTAATGGAGCTGATGTGACTGAAAAAGTCTTGCATCGATCCAAACCAAGAGAAGCTTTTACACGAGATAAAACCAGTTTTTCAGCAATTCCAACACCACACGGTGCACCACCATGTTGTCCGTACTGAGAGATACGAGTCTTCTTGATAGCTCGAGAAGTTGCAAAGTTAACAAGTTGTTGTTTGAGTCCATGAGATTTGCCTTGGAGATCACGCATTTTAATGGCCATTTTATCCCAAATGAATGGAACACCACAAAATCGCGTTGGACGAACTTCTTTAAGAGTTTTTCCAAGTGAACCATGCATAGCATCACGAGCAGCAAAGTGAATTTCATAACCAATTACAATTGGCAGAATAATATCATTAAGCTGAGCAGTGACATGGGCTAGAGGCAAGTATGATACCAGAACATCACGATTTGAAAGACGAGTGTTATAGTCTCGATCGATACTAAAGTATCGCATTTAGTAAGTTAGTAGGGTTAGGTATTCATACCTTTTATCAGTGCACCAAGCATTAAACCAAAAGTTATCATGTGAAATCATGACACCTTTTGGTAGACCTGTGGTTCCGCTTGTATAGATAAGACAAGCACAATGTCCTGGCTGTACAGAATCCATACGTCGCTTTAGAGTTCCTTTTGTGATATCGTCTCCAAGAACGATAAATGAATCCCAGCCATAGATGGGAATTGGAGATCGTAAGTGCATTGGAACACGTTTACCCCATAGCACTAGAGCCATAAGTCTTGGAAGGTATGGCTTCATAGCAATAAAGCGTTCTAGTGAAGCTACACTATCACATACAATGATACGTGCTTCTGAATGACCAATAATGTATTGACACAAATCACCACTCAAGTTGGTATAAATGCCTATAAAAAAGTCAATGGTGATTACAAACATGTCATGAATACCTGTCGATGTTCCGCCAGCCATGATTGTGCCCATGTATGCAATGAGCCATTCCGAAGTGTTTGCACCACAAATGCCCACGACTTCATGAGGTTGTAAACCAATGCGAATTAAACTCTTGGTAAACTCTTGTGCTTGAGCATAATATTGACGCCAAGTAATCGAATACCTAATGAAATGTTAGTCCTTAGTCTAATGATTGAATTCCAACCATTTTTCCTTTCGTTTTTCATGTAAAGCTTTTTGATAACCATATCGCTTCACAGTACGTTGAAACAAACTAATAAGTGTTGTCGATTGGGGTAGCTTTTCAGTCGGTAATCGACTCGTATTGGGTCGAATCGTGACTGCTTGGCTAAGTCTCGATGTCTAAAATTCTCTAAAACCTCGATACAAAATAGACTGCGTACCACATACGTCGGCGATTGCATGCCAAATATCGGAAAATAGTTGGTCTGAGCCCACCGATGAAGTTGTGACGCTCTTTTGACTAAAGGCACTTTGCATTTGTAACGTGATGGCGCGCTACAAGTCCCCAAGAGAATCAGTTTATACTTTGCCGTCTGCTTTCACCGACTTGATGCAAGATGCTTCTTGTATCTTTCCTAGTGCCACTATTATAATGCAAGCAACGATATGATGCTTTCTCAATCGTATCCCTTGACATGTTTAAAGCGTCTTGGTTTGATCGCTTTTAAAGATAAATTTGAACAAATGTATATGCACTTATTCGGAGACAGATGATTGGCAAAATGCAATATTTCCTTTATCCTACACTGCATTGGCTACTTGTACATTTTCAATCTAACAAATATGGCAAAGATTAAACTCGTTGTCGCAATGGGATTCTCTTGTGAAATCTCAATAGAACAACGTTGGCTTAAAGCGCTAGACATGCGTATGTGTGGCTACATCTGAACTGAATTATAGGTGTTAGCTTTGGCGTGAGCAAACTTTTAAATGGTTTGGCACATATCTACACTCTATCGACGCGTCATAGCTTTTGTTGAGCCCAACGAAAGCATGTCGCACTCTGATCGAAAGTGCACACCCAAATGGATAATACCAAGCATTACGTCAGTACTTGGAGCTTTGATCGTGAAAATCCTGTCCCATTACCAAAGACACGGGAATTCCGTAAAACCTTGTGACTCTGTGAAAAGTTCGTGTCTTTAATCAATCGATTTGATCATGGGATGCTGGCGACGTGGTTAATTACCTTGACACATTGACAAGAACGCGATCGAATATCTATTATATCTTGCTCTATTGATGGTGATTGTGTGATACGTACAAACATCCAAGTGTACGAGATGGATATCAAATTCGTGGTGCAACCTCAAGACAACTCCCAGATAGCTTGATGCGATATATTGTAGCCAATACATGGATATTGTCATTTCTTTGAATTAGCTTCCGCTTGGTTAGACATGGTCCATAGTAGTCTACGATATGATAATTTCGCAATCAACAAGCAGTCATACTTACACGTCCAAGAAGCTAACAATGATTATTATAAAAATGCATTATCAATCGACCAATTTCATAATTCAAATTGACATGTATTATATAACGATGACGAAAGAACAACAAACTCATCGCATAAATTATACCTAATCTAAATCAATAATTTTCATTATCTATTGTCCAAAGCAAAAAGCCACAATAATATCAAACCTTTCTATTCCGTATTTAAGTTTTCCTAACTTATCTTGTTTTCACTAACGAAATTTCCAAAGATCGTGTAATTTTCATTTAAATATGAGTCTTTCTACACCAATGACTCATTGCCGTATTCCGTTATTCCTAAGTTATTTCCTTCTTCTTAAGTATATTTCCTAGATGTAGGATATTGTCGTTTATAAAAACCCACCTTTTCAATAGCTTACTTTTTATATTACATACAATTTACAGTAATTTTTATTGAAAATAAAAAAATATTATGTCGATTATATAACTTTATCTACGGAAATGAAAATTATAGATCTTGGAATATTATTATCTTGATCGTTGTATGTATCTTAATATTAATATAAAAAGGCAACACCAGTCATAAGTGCAAAGAGGGTCAAAAGAACAATGTCCGTCGCCCGAGTGTACGCGGATGCATGTGAATCTCGTCCTCGCGAATATTGGGACTATGATAATCTTAATGTATCATGGGGAGATCAAGATGGTTATGAAGTTACTAGAAAGATTGGACGTGGCAAGTATAGTGAAGTATTTGAAGGTGTGGCTCTTGCTACTGGTGCCAAATGTGTGATCAAGATTTTAAAACCTGTCAAGAAAAAAAAGATTAAACGTGAAATTAAGATTTTACAAAATCTTAGCGGTGGACCAAATATTGTGCAATTACTTGATGTTGTACGTGATCCACAATCAAAAACTCCTTCGTTGATTACTGAATATGTCAACAATCATGATTTTAAAACATTGTATCCAACGTTGACAGACTTTGATATTCGATATTACATTTTTGAATTGCTCAAAGCATTGGATTTTTGTCATTCGAATGGTATTATGCATCGAGATGTTAAGCCTCATAATGTTATGATTGATCATGATAAACGTCAACTTCGTTTGATTGATTTTGGTTTGGCTGAATTTTATCATCCAAATCGTGAATACAATGTTCGTGTTGCTTCACGTTATTTCAAAGGTCCTGAATTGCTTGTTGATATGCAAGAATATGACTATTCGTTGGATATGTGGAGCGTTGGATGTGTTTTGGCTGGTATGATCTTTAAAAAAGAACCTTTTTTCCATGGACATGACAACTATGATCAATTGGTTAAGATTGCAAAAGTTCGAGGCACAGAAGACTTGTTTGAATATTTGTCCACGTATGATCTTGAACTTGATCCACAATATGACGGAATTCTTGGCACGCATTCCAAGAAACCTTGGGAAAAGTTTATCACACCTGAAAATAAACATTTGGTCACGCCTGAAGCACTTGATTTCCTTGATAATCTTCTCAAATATGACCATCAAGAACGTTTGACTGCCAAAGAAGCTATGTCCCATCCATATTTCCAAATTATTCGTGATCATCATGAACAAAACAAAAAGGAAAATGCTACATCGTAGATGTCTATTGCTTCAATAAAAATCATTAGATATTATCTCTGCTCTGTTGTATCTTGATGTAAACCACAAATTACTTGATAAAACCAAATCCAGCTGAAGCTAAGAGCTATATTGCTTTACTGAATTCCTAAAGTATTCTTTGAACTCAGCATGTAGTTGATCCATTTCCACGGCTATCATCATTTGGAATAAACATCAAATGCACACAACGCAAACAATACAATCTTCAAATTCAAGCTGCCTTTCCCCAGTGAAACTGATACTAATCGTCATCTCGATTGGAACTTCACACCTGTCAAGTGAACTTTCGTACAAATCCTCATTTGGTTTTCAATGACAACCTCCAGAAACTTTGTATCTTTGAAATTCCAGTTCTCTATCCCACACACCAGCCAAAACCTAATGAATTAAGATTTGCTATCGTAGCTGATATTGATGAATAGAAATGATAATTATCTAAGTGATAGGAAGTTTGCCATAGCGATCTGAGTTGACAACCATCAGGTTGTACCCAAATTGAAGGGCAGCTGGCAGACGTCTTCAATTTCATTTTTCAATTTCCTTTGGTTGTGTCATGCTGCCTTACGGGACTCAAGGTAACCATTAAGTTTTCTGTGAATTTTGAGTGTTTATAACAATTTGGTTAGAGCTCAAGCATGTGCATATTGCACGTCAAACATCTAATGGTGTGTCTTGGAAACAAATTGCAATTGGTGCTTCGTTAGCTGCCGCAGGTATTGGTTATGCAGCTACAATGCATTCGATGGTTTCTTCACAAGCTACAGCACTCCAAGAACTTCGTGCTCAAATGTCAACGCTCAGTGCTCACCCTAATAAGCATATTAAAGAAGCTAAACAAGAAAGCAATTCTATTGGATTTAAACCACTTCCTCATAAATTTGCTGTGGATAATGTGACACCACGTAAAACTCAAGATTTTCGAGGCACTTGCTGGGATTTTGCTACAATTTCAGTCCTTGAATATTCCTATCGTCAACAGGGGATTGCTCATGGCTGGTTGACACCTGATTCGTATGTGGCTTTGTCTGAACAAGCTTATGGGGCTGATTTGCTTCAATTCTGCACTACTAAAGACAAATCAAAATGTTATCTTACTGCTGTGCAAAACACTACTGAAGGTGGATGGATTGAAGAATTTTCACTTGTTAGCCAAGATGTTGCTGTCTTTCCTGAAGCTATTTGCCCTTACATTCCAGAACCTGGAAATGACACTGTCTGCCCTGGTTTAACTGCTCCAAATCGCACTTCTAACCCTCTCAAGGTGACTGTCAACCAATTGAAGGAATACTTTGATGTCCAAGACATTAAAGCTGCTCTTGTTGAGAAAAACAGGTTAATTACCTCATTGCCACCTCTGTCTTATTATTATATAGAGCTATGGGCTTCAGCACCACCATGGCCACATTGACACACTACATTCCTTGTGTTGGTGAGCTCACTTCTGATCCACGTTGTGATGTAAAATCTAACGAATGTACCCTGTGTCCTCCTGGTATTCCAACAACTTGCTGCCTCACTGCCACTGGTGGTGAAGATTATAATATGGATGGTGAATTCATCACACATTATGGTATGGAAGCTGAAGGTGGTCATGCTATGACCATTGTTGGCTACAATGATGAATACCGCACTAAAGATGGCTACACTGGTGGCTATATTTTGAAAAATTCTTGGTGGGATGGAGTTGATCCACCACTTGGTCCAGCTCATGCTCGTGGTAGCCACAGCATTCGGTATTTCCTGCAGGTACTTGCATTTCTTGTTATTTTGATTTAAATTTTACAAAGGAAATTTCGGAATACGAAGAACGCTTCAATTGCCCAAACAGTGCCAGCCCTTACAACTGGTACCAATGTGAAGGCACTGAAGGTGTAATTCATGAAAATTTGGATGCAGGAGTCATTCGCATTCCTTTGAATGAGACTTTGATTCCAAAAGACATTTGCTTGAGTGAAGACACTCGTCGTGATGCTGAATCGTCTATTGCACCATTGCACTTGGAGTGCATTGAAAAGACACCAAAGTTTTGCAATAAGAATGCTACTTATTTCACACGCAATATGACTGAAGTTGGTGATCGATTCCAGAAGATGTGTTTCTTTGAGTATCAAGTCAATGGAACATCAAGTGATATCTGCTTACCACCAATGCTTACAATGGACATTGCTCATGTCTTCCAACCAGTGGAAAAGCGTGAAAATAACCCTGATGTCTGTGGCTTCTACTTTTACCCTTATGAAAAGCAACGTGCTGGTGCCCAACTTGGTTGGGAAGTTAGTGTCGATGACTTGGAAGTAACTTGGGCTCCACAATCCTATTTGGCTAATGCCCACCGATTCCCTCATTTGGACTACACTTGGGTAATTTGATTAATCTTATAAACTCCACTCATTGAAATATAGATTAACCAATCCACCAAAGTGCAAAACCCTGCACCCATCCAAGGTCCTATCCCAGTATATGTCCAACGAGATGAACTTTAGATTGAAATAACATATTCAATGCATCTCAATTGATATCAAATGTAACAATGTTAACCATTACAACAGAATGAACCTAGAAGATCCCACTTAGCATTATGGTGTTTGAATCATATCAATCAAGATAAACCCATCTTCATCTTCGTATGGCTCGGAAGTTTGAGTAAATCCAAGTGAGTTGTAAAATGCTTCAAGGTATGGTTTAGCATTAACAATGATGCTTTGACGTGGCCACCGACGATTACATTCTTTCATTGCGAAAACCATCATTTGTCTACCCAAGCCTTTCCGACGAAATTGTGTAGTTGTTAGTACTCGACTAATAACAGGAACTTGACAAGATGGATCAAGAACTCCAGGTGGAATCAAACGAGCATAAGCAGCCACTGTATGATTATCTTTCATACCAATTAAATGAACACATTTCTGATCTCGATTGTCTAAATCAAGCCATGGACAATTAAGCTCAACAATGAATACGTCACCGCGAGCACGTAAAATAGCGTACAAGGTATCAGCAGAAAGCTGATTGAATTCCTTGCAATACCAAGTAATGTTCATTAGACAAAATGAATTATGATTAATTTAAAAATCTACACGATTTAATGGGGGGTGTCATCAAATCTTTTAAAATCAAGTGGTTTGTAAAGTCTAGAAAGTGAGTAATTATAAACCTATTAATTTGGATACCCTGTCCACCAATTGAACACTCTTCTTGTACAAGATCGCTATTGCTTACACACTATCACTTCAACATCGCTTTGCTTTAGTATCACAAGTTTACGTATTACTACTATTACCCATAAATTTCTCCATAAGATCACCATCTAGTTTTACTTATGCCCATCTTTCATATTCCTGAAAATAACTATTTTACACTCTCTATCTTCAGCATTTCCATCATTAATAGAACAGAGGAGTTAACTTAACAAATTACCTTCACTTTAAAAGTGCTAACTCACCAATATACTTTGTATTTCTTACTTAAGCAACTATTGCGATACCCTTGGTGCTTTATGCTTTGAGCAAAATATGGGTAGCGAATTAAGTGTACACATCAACGTACCAAATTGAAAAGTCTCTTCTTAACTTCAAATGTACTTGCGAATTCGCAGAAGATGATACTGTATTGAACTTTTTCGTGAAATGAAGTATCTGATATCTTCGTGGAGTAGCAAGATTGTTGAGTAAATGCGATCTTTGCTCATAATTTTATCTAAACAAAAGTTTATCACTCTGGCTTCAACTTTTAATGATTTACAAGTCTCCTCCTCCGAACTCTTGATACAGAATATGTTAAAATTTGTACTATCAAGGAATACACCACATAGATAGGACTTAGCAACTATTAAAAAATAGATATTACTCCCACCATTTAGAAAATTGTGCTGTACAATGCTATCAAGGTAAAAGTAGGCCATAACTTGACAGTACACATGCAGTCAGAACAAATTATTTATTTGCTATCATGGACAGGTCAGATACATGGTCTGTCAATTGGCAACTTTACACTCAGCGTGATAACTCAATTTGCGTTCGATGGCTGAAGCTGGAGCTACAGAAAACAAAAAGTTGGCGCATGATGCGTTGGAAAGCACCGCGGGAATCTTGCAGTGTGCCCAGGGTTTACTGCTGGATGACAAAGCTACTAAGCCTATTGAGCTGCCTTTGCAGTCCAAAGTGGTCAGTCGTTTACAATGCTACGCGGTTCGCTTTGCATTCGAAGCTACAACTCAAGAAATTCAGCGTATCATGGAATATGATTCTCAAGGCTCTTTCTTGGATTATTTTCGTTTCCTATGTCCTATACCCGACATTGTGGATGCAATCAAAGCAGGCTCATTGACAACTACTTTTGGAACAAATGTGGATGTCATTAATATAACAAGACCAAAAAGGACGATCTTCAAGAAAAAATCCACTAAAACCCAAACCGGTGTCATTCATACAATATGTGGTCAAATGAACGAACAAGAATACAATACCACAACCATTGGTGTACTTGCTCAAGATGCCGTAAGTGCCTCAACTAATAATTGGTCGTTTGTGTATGGACCAGCTTCCAACTCTGGACGCTATGTCATGATAGCCATGGCATACTTGGCGGTTCAGCAAGTGGCACCATTCACAAATTTGGCCAAGTTGAAACTAAGTGCATTTGCTGCCATAGTCAAGGAGAATCGATCATTTAATTTGAGACCACCTTCTATTGAAATGACTGTGCCATCAGTGGAAAATTCAACTTTGGTTGTAAGCAGTTCAAAACCAGTGCAAGAGTCATCTTTGAGTGGAAGCGAGGGAAAACCAGATCAAGAATCGTCTTTGGCTGAAAGTGATGCGGCATCAGTGCAAGATGAACCAAAAGTATCAACTTTGGTTTCGAAATTACTACGAGGCAAAAAAGATAGTTCACCATTGAAGCATATCGAATGCCATTTGTGCAGCAGCACTATACAGAACTTTCATCGTTGTCGCTTGTGCAAGAAACCAATTTGTTATGACTGTCTTGGTCATTTTCAAGGACACCAGCTTTGTGTATTTTGTATCGATAGTATTGTGGACTCTGGTATGAGTGTAAGTTTCTCAGACTCATCGAATCCCAAGAGTTCTGACAACAAAAATACCAGTGAGCAGTCTTTCGGCTCACTAAGCTCGTCTAATTTCCCAAGTTCTGAAAGCTCAATTTCTATCATGGAAACTTCAGGGTCATCGATATTTTCACATTCCGACAGCACATCCGAAGTGACATCCAACGCATTAGACATATCAAATTCTGCCAGCACCGCCCCCAAAAATCCTGTCGAGCAGCCTCCAACTTTCAATAGTGGATATGTGAAGGCTGCTCGCATTTATGCTAATCTCCGGGCTAAGCAACAATTGGCATCCCAAAGCTCAGGCGAACTAGGCAATACAATAGGATCGCCTCAGCAGTCGACACCAAGTTCTGGTCCACCTCATCAGCAGACCTCAAGTGGAATTCAAAATTTTGGGCCATCAAATACTTTGAGCAAACCACAACGTTTGCAAAAGTCATCAAGCATGAACGTGAATCCAACAATAAGCCAGCAATCATTACAAGGCTCCAGACAGAATCATTCATCTCGAATGCACATGCAACGAAGACCACAGTCAACTCCAAATACGGCAACAGTACGAAAATTAAGCATCAACGTAGACCCACACCTCCAAACGGATGTTGGCCAAGCTCCAGCAAGACTTGTGCATTTACAAAGTGATTTTGACCTAGTTTGTCGATCGATGCGCACAGAATATCAATGCAAATACGCTTTCGCCATGATTGGCAATATGGTTGTTGGAAGTGGTACCGATGACACCATTCCTGAAGTCTTAGTGCACCTCAACGCCAAAGCGTTTAAAGGACGTAATGGTTTCCGATTGCACTACATCATGGAGTTTGCATTCGTCATGCAAAAGAATCTATATTACAAAGGCAAACGAGTGGGTCACTTTCTGATTTGCGATGATAAAGTTCACCGCAGTGGTGATAAAGTCAAGACTGCACGAGTGCTACAAGTGTATGAAGATACTATCATTGGCATTTATGAGTCCACACTTTAATATAAGACGACTCTGTGCATATAGTATGTACTAGCCACACTTAGTTGATATATAATAGTTTCGTGCTTGTTGTTAGCTAACCCTACAAATGACTCATATATATGATCTTATTTGTTAGCTTTACAAATTTATTGAGTAATGATGACTGCTTTGACATCGATGGCAGAAGTCGAATTGAAGATTTTTGGTTTAGGTGAGTTTGCTTCATGTATTCAATATAAACATCTTTTAGCATTGTATGTTGGGAATGGATATTCAAAAACTATAGTCTTAAAGATAATTGTGATATAGAAAAAGTAATTACTTCGATGCTACAACGTTATGTGGCAACATTGTTTCCTTCAAGATAATAATTAATACTAATGACTGATTTGTCAAGAAAGCTAACTTTCAAACTACTTAATATTGTCTGGTACTGTTTGCTTGTTTGCTTGAGGAAGTGCTGATGAAACAGCATCGAGAAGGCGAAGGGCAAATATTGAGTGCCAAAATGAAGTAAGAAGCCGTATGGAATTTGATTTTGATAGAGGGGAAGAACCCCACTTCATCTTGCATGCAAAAATGGACATGAGAGAGTTGTTCGAATGTTGCTTCAAGCTAAAGCACCTATGGAATCAAGAGATGATGTACTCTAGATTATCCACCAACACTATAATCTTGTCAAAGAGTACGAATCCACTCCACTTCATTGTGCTGCAAGCAAAGGCCAAGTCAAAGTGGTAGAAATGTTATTGGCTCATGGTGCTTGCATTGATTCCATAGATAGAGAACTCTTACTACTTCAGTGATTGGATTCATCAACTTTAATAGAGGGGATGGACACCGCTTCATCATGCATCTACTAATGGAAATAGTAAAGTTATTCGATTGCTAATAAGGTCTGGAGCTTGCATTAACTTAAAAGATGTGGTAGTTTTAAAATGCTAATTGTTCCATGTTCAATTTGTTCGCTGGACTCACCGAACACCACTAAACTATGCTGCTGGCTATGGACATGATAATTCAGTAGAAATGCTTGGGAAAGCTGGTGCCGACTTTCGTACAAAAGATAAAGTACATTTAGTCTAAATCAAGTACCTGACATTTACATTTAATGGATAGTGTAAAAAGACCATGCAGCGTGCAATGGTCATGCGAAAGCGATCATATTCTTAATGAAAGCTGGGGCTGACATAAACTCAAAAGATAAAGTAAGTATCTATTCCCACAAGCTAGATATTAAAAATTTAAGCAGAAAAAGAAAACCCCACTTCATTATGCAACAAGCAGAGGTCATATAAATGTGGTCAAATCACAATTAAAAGCTGGTGCTAAAATCGATTCGAAAGACAACGTGCTACAATTTTCTCATATTGTTGATAATCATTTTGTTTTGATAGAGAAAAAGAATCCCACTTCATTATGCAGCTAACAACGGACATGATCTAGTGGTTAAATTGTTTCTCACATATTAATAAAGTTGCCATATTCTACTTCACTTTAAAATCACTTTCATTACACAACTAACTTTCAATATGACAAAAGCTACTCTAAATAAACTATAAAGTAAAAATCACCTTGAACAAAATACATTTTTAAATATTCTTTACCAAGTTGTAGTTCTTTAATTGGTGTAATCATATCTAATTCATTTCACTAATAAAAATTAAGCTGCAGTCAGCACAAGATTTACGCTGGAATTGATCATGTTTTAAATTAGAAAATGCTTTAATGACAAAAGGAATGAAAATTTTATCACGATGCCACAATAAAATTCTATCATTTTAACACTATATTTATCACTACTCTATATTTAATGCGTGTCAAAATTTGACTAGAATGTTGGTCATTTCTATTAATGGATCAAGACACCAAGCAACTTCGCGACCATCTCAAGAACAAAAGACGTCGAGAGCGCTATTTAGCTGAAAAGAGTGAGCTGTTATCTCAGTTAGCACATGCAAGAAAAGCTATTGACACATTTTCTCGTCGTCGTAATGTTCGTCCTGTAGCATTACCTTGGAAAGATGTAGCTGGCAGTCTTGCTAAAGCTTGTGTAGAATCTAGACTATCGCTTGAATTACTTCGTCAAAAATATGAACAAGTCTACCATATTTCTCAATGCATGTCAGCTTGGGTGGGCTCAATGTCACGTAGTCAAAATGTTCCTGTAAAAATCTTGCTTTAATTATTATTTGATTTAATTGATAACTATTAGGTGTCGAATGATATGTTTAAAGCTACTGTCTTAATGGGCGATCCAATTGCTCGAAGATTGGGCCTTGACTGGTTTACTCAGCACATGTACCATAATACAAATCGAATGGAGGCATTGAGCAATTTTCCAAGTGAAGGTGTCGTTCAGGATACTACAGTAATTAGTCACGAAAATGGTATGTGGGAAATTCACGGTCGCATTCAAGTTGAATGCAATTACTCTTTGGAAGCTACGTATGCGTATTTACATGACAAAATTTGGGAAGAATTGCGAGGAGAAACACATATATCTATGTCTGAAATTTTAGATGAAGATGTGAGTATTGGAATAGAAGATTGAAATTTAACATTTGGAATAGACAGTCAAGACTATTGATGCTAAAATGATATATCGTCGGACTGCAGTGTCTGCTGATGAATCCAATTATTATGTTGGAAGAGAATTCGTGACGAAAAACCGAGTTGTATTTTTGTTTGGAAATTTTAGCCAAGATGCTTTGCACCCAGAAAATATTCAATGGCGCCCACGAATGTTCTGGTATTTATTTTTTTATAAACCTTTTTACATTGTCTTAGGTATATCATGGATCGTCTAGCACCGGAGCGAACACGAATACGATTAGTTCTTTACAATGGTCCAAAAGTGATTGAAGGAAAGATACTAACGTGGAAAGACGATTTAAAATATACTGGAGAAGATATCAGTACAATTCCAGAGGAGGAACAATTTCAAAAGTATCAGCAATTGATTGTTAAAGAATGGCAACCAATGCTTGATAGCGATTTTGAATTACTCAATCTCCGATTTTTAAATGAATGAGAGACTTACCACCTATGTTCATAAAAAGTACAGTGTATAATCAGTTGAATACATGTTTATGATTAAATTTGTTAGTATCCCATTTCAATTTTTGATAGCCAAATTGAAAAAGTGACAGACCACAATATAACATATGTTACTTGATGATACACCGAAACTAAAATGTTGGTCATAGGTTAAAGCATAATCAAAGTTCACATACTGTACGCGTTATGTTATTAAGGATTGTAATCTTTGTTCTGCTAATAACTTTAAAACTTCTAAGGTTATTACAATGCAACTTGGCACTTTGTTACAGGAGAGACCTCACTTAGTTCAAGCATTTTGCACCGTGACTTTATCTTGATTAAAGTATACTAGCAACTTGAAATTTTTTTCATTTTACACACATCCACGAACCTGGGTACTTGCAAAATCAAAAACTGGCAATTGATGCGAGGTTTAACCTGTATTGTTTATTTTAAAATCTTGATGTGGATTGTCACATTCGGTGGTGTATTGGGTTTTATCCAGAAAAAACTAGACGAGTATTCTTTAGGAGATATGAAATAGGTGTAGATGAAAGCCGTGCGTTTATTTGGGTGAGAAAATATATCAATGTAGGTATGCTAGCGTGCCGTGCACATGCATCGTATTACGAATAGATTCAACGTCAACGGTCGTCAATTAATTTGATGAACTTCGCTATGTGATATGTTTAAACAAATGAGATCAACCACATTGTCCTATGTCGTTCAATGTTGAAGTATGCAAACTCACGTGGTACGCGTTAGGTATTAGACTTATGTTTACACACTAAAATATAGAGTTATTATCTTGTCACCATACCATGTGGGTTACATTGTGTTAGAAAATGGCTAGTGGTGACTGGATAAAGTTTAAATTGATTTTCTTCATATTAACTTTTTCTCTGTGGATCATAATCTAAAAAATGCCTTCACGACAAAAGACTGTTCTCGTTCTATCTGACGAGGAAGCACCTGCAGCTACGTTTGCAGCTACTTCTGAACCTATTGGTGAATGGAAAGCCCCATTATTTTCATTAAATGATGCAAACAATTTTGCTATGGCTTTGTGTTGCCCAGCAGTGACATTAGCAAAGATCTTGTCAGTGTTTGGACCTGTGCCTTATGCCAAAACTCTTCTTTACTTTTTCGTTTATTTGATCATTTTGATGGCTTCGATTGTAGCACTCATGCAATGCCCAACTCTGGTGTTTTGCATCACAATGGCTGTTCTAGTAGCACTAGTTCCCGCTCTAACTCTGTTCAATATTCGGTACGCTATGCGAGAACATTACAAGTTACCGCGATCCGATTGTCAAGACTTCTGCGTTGCATTATTGTGCTATCCTTTTGTGCTGGCTCAAATGTCGATTCAAGTAGATGTCAATACTCCTGGTCAGTGCGATTTTTCAGACAGCTCAACACTAATTGCTTACAGCAACGCTTAAGGAAGTTTTGATTATTTATCTGTGCCAATTAATATACTCAATTTTACATCTTTTTCGTTGACCAAGTATGATAAACTAATTCAATTTCATAACTCTTAACAACTATACAGCAATCTTCAAGAGATATGTTTATAAAGATTTTGACGCTAAATAATGCTAATCTTAATGGTAAAATGTAATATTCTAATGAATTTGTATCCAATTGCGTAAGCTCTATTCACATCCTCCAAGCATCATAAAAATTAACCTACATTTTCTTCACGAGTCCAAAAATTGATATTAAAATGTAATCTTTGAGTTAAACGAAACATGGGTGATACTAGTACGTTTGCATCAATATTTTATAGGATATGGTCGACGTGAACAAAAAAGTAATTATTCATAAATTGCACATCTACCCAAGGTTTACGTCAATTGATATTTCGATTTCGGCTGGACTATTGAGCTAACGGGAGAGCACACTTAAGGTGGGTGCGATGAATATTATTTGAGTCAATATATCTCCACTTGGTGGACAAAAAGCAAGTGTGGCAGCGGGAAGCAAATTCATAGTTGTTCTTTTCAACAATTGTGTATGGAATTTAGAGTATAGTATGGCTATTATAGACCCAACGGTAATACTGAAAAAATTCAAACCGAAAATCACCATAGTACGTCAATTTTAACTGTAGCACTTGAACTTGTTAAATTATTGTCCATATTAACTCGAGAACATATTCGATCAATCATGGCGGTGGCTTGTATGGGTGATACTGATTCCAGACTAAACACACTGAGCCAAAATATCAAACTGCTAACTGGTGCTTGGACACAAGCAATTTCATGCGTAAATATTAACAAAAAATCTGTGGTCACATAAGTTAGCCACGAAGCTTCACTTGCAACGAGTAATCGGTAAAAATTTGATCGTGGTTCAAAATGAAACCCTGGCTTGAGTCAAATGCAATTGGTGAGGTACTTAAAGTAATTACTTAAAGTAATACTTGCTGTCGTACTATGTAATAACATAAGTGGAGGCGCCATAGCCACACTGGACCAGCAATTCGAGTAAAGAAAAAAGATTATGACTTGAACCAAAGTTATACCGCAAGTAAAAATACAAAGTTACCATCGCAACAGTTAACAGTGCCATTGTAGTGGTGACTGTCATGGCCCACAAATATTTAGATGTAGTGTTGGGTAATTCAAAGCCTTCTGCAGTAATTGGTAAGCTATTCAAGGGGTTCAGACAAAACAACAAATATTCCAGTATCGCGTTCAAATGAAATTACTTCTCGGTGATCATAAACCCATTCATACACACCAACATATCCAAAGAAAGGCCATTCATTGTGTAAAAGATGCTGACGTAAAATTACCGACGTTGAGTTCAACTGTGCAAACTGAATAATTTCTACATCGTTTAAGGTTGCATTCGGTGCCCAGGCCAAAATACTTTCAGGTATAGCTGTGTTAAGTATTAAACCATTGTAAATAAAGTCTAGATGATATATCGATGAGAGACATTATACGGTTGTTGTCAAACATAAATCGCAAATATCCAATGAAGATATATTAGTAGTGCAAAGTAGGGTATAGGCAAATGGAGCAGATTGTGGTGTTATTGTTATCTGCATTTGTTTTGGCTGCCCACAAGTATCATCAAACGCAAATGAAGTCTGTACGAAGTTGGTTGCAGGTCTGATATTGCACATTGGACTTCCACCGAAATATTCGTAGTCAAACTGCCTCCAAGTTTTAGGAATTGAATCCAATGTTGTTTTTGTAAGTTCTTGGAACGCTGAATAAATTGACGCATTGGATTGTAAAGCTGACAAAAGAAAAGAATCTAACGCAAGAACAGTGTCAATGAAGTCTGTAGGTGGAGCAATAAAAAATATGTCGATAGAACGAAATGAATGGCTTAAGAGTGTCATGAATAACAATACTAGCAGCGGGGTACACGTAAGTTGTTTCAATGGTATATTTCTCTATGTGTCTGGGACTATTTCGTACAAGTCTTGAATTAATAGCTATTGTAGCCCAAATTTCACTTGAAAACCTCCAAGATAATCCAAATGTTGTCCGCTTAGAAACTATAAGAAATGTTTAATAGGTAAATAAGTGTACACTAATGTACCTCGTGGTGCCTGAGCTATATGATATGTTGTTAGTGGTTGCATCGATCCAAATACGTTCCCAACTGCGACTGATTTAATAATACCAATTTGAATACAATTATTCCACTGTAATACATAATTCTCTATTCCCAATATTGCATTTTACTATCAATTGATTTAAATGCATTTGGAACACTTGTCATCCAAGCTCTACCTTCAGAACTTTGAACGAGGTCATTGCAAATTACTTGCATAAAACTGGGATAGCTACTTGTACTCCATGCATCCCAATTAATATTGCGCATAATTCCCTCTAAATAAACTGCACCATTGGTTTGATATCATCGTTTTTGGCGCTTAAATGTGTGAGCTATTTCCCACCGACGATCAAAATCGACCCAGCAATATTGTGTAAAAAGATTGAAAGTGTAGCTAGCATCAAATGATCGGAACCCTGTTATTGTATCTCGTATCGATGTATATTCA
>JNBS01000447.1:0-56364 GCA_002081575.1 Thraustotheca clavata | reverse complement strand
AATATTGCATGGATACGAAGACCAAAGACGGTGTGATGCAAATGGAGTATAAATTTGTCAATGATAGCACTTGATGGGTCAAAAAGATCAATTGTCATTTCTTTTTTCATTACAACATGTCTGCTAAAAAGCTCTATCAGGTACATTTGAGCTCCTGTTGGTGACATATTTGGCCAAAACAAATCATTTGATATTGAATCTTCTATCATTTCGATGTAGACCAAACTACATATGATAGATAGTATAATGTGGACTGGACCACACCATCGCGAGATAAATTGCTTAATACGTTGCATTACAAAAACGACTGAGCAGTTGAATATAGTTGTGCAAAACCCTTCATATAATTGTGATGTGAATTTCAAAAACTTGTAAATTCGGCTTGAGGATGAATCCATCAATAAAGAAAAACTGGCATAGAGTAATGGACTGTGGAGCGGATGTAATTAATTGTACAAAATGTGATCAAAACTATGAAGACTTAACATATATTTACTCATAAGCCGTTTAATCATAATCTATACATCTCCATGTATATCTACACCAGGCCAAATGATGTTATGTAGCATTCGTTGTTTCTTCAGTGTTATTTTAAATCGTATTTTAGCTCCATAATGATTTGAAAAAAATGCAAGTTTTCCCAAACATTGCATCGTTCTTCAAAATGATATTTAATGTTAACGACAAATAGATAAAGACCTTTTCTTCATTCCCTTATCAATAATTTGAAAATAGAACACTGTAAAGGACTTTCGATGCAATGAAAACTTCTTGATAATGACAGGACTATGTTGGTTTTTACCTTTTAAATCATTAAATAGGTTTTGAATTACAATCACAACAATATATTCAAAACGAATTTAAGAGTAAGTATATCACTCCCCATTTCAGTCAATTGAAAAATTGACAATCATGTCCGAAGTACATGCATTTGAGATTCTATCTGAGGTATGAGCATTAAATTTTTACAACGATATAACTGTAGGCTGATCATTACAACACAGCATTTGATGGAGACACGAATGGTGAACACTTTTTTTTGATGTGTGGAGTAGATCCCAATTCAGTCATTGACGAGGTAAATATCTCTTGTTGGAGCTTTTACCTTCTGATCGTTGGTAAGATTAAATAATATGAATAATAGAATGGAGCAACTCCTCTTTTCGTTGCTGCTCAAAATGGTTATACAAAGATTGTATCACAATTGATCGAAGTTGGGGCAAATATAAATCACACTGTGGTGGTAAATTACTTTGAGGACAATAAACAGATCTATATTTTATGAAAAGAATGGAGCAACGCCGCTATCGTACGCTGCTTCGGGACGTAATGGAATTACGGCATCATTTCATGATGCCAAAACTGTGTTGGCATTGATTGCTGCTGGAGGAAATATCAATCATAAACCCAAGGTATATTTCATGAAAATGATTGGCATGATTGCCTTTGATCAACAGTACGGACGGACACCTTTGGATGCAGCTCTACACGCAGACCGTAAAGATGTTGCTTTAGTATTGCTAGAAAATATCGATCGAACCTCAAATGCACGTTCTTTTGAAATACAGCTCACATGATATTTGATGTGTAGTATGAATTAACGCCGCTATTTAATGCAGCACGACGTGGTAATAAAGAAATTATATCGATAATGGTTGCAGCTGGAGTAAATCTCAATCAACTCAGCCAAGTACATAACTTCGAGAATGACTGTTCACTATATAATAGGATGGATTGACGCCTCTCTATGTTGCTGCTCAATGTGGACATGCAGAAATTGTATCGACACTGCTCTCAGCTGGAGCAAATATAAATCACGAAGATAAGGTATATTATTTTGATATGGTATGGTTCCATTTGATCAATAGGATAGAATAACACCATTATGCATTGCTGCTGAAAATGGTCATATATAATCTGTTTATCTCTGATTACTATTGGAGCAAATATCAATCATGCAGAAAAGGTAAATTGACTTTCAAATAGACGCAGTTTTTGCATTGGTTTAATAGGATGGATCGACACCTCTATGTTTGGCTGCTTGTGAAGGCCATAAACATGTTGTGGATTTGCTGCTTGAGGCTAAAGCTGATATAAATCATGTTACCATTGTAACAAACTCCATAGTGTTTGCAAACTTACGAAAGGAGAAACAGCACTTTACTTTGCTGCTGAATTTGGTCATCTTGATATTGTTTCGACACTTCTGCAAGCTAATGCTGATATGGATATTCAAGATAATGTACGTATTACAATAATCAATTTGGAATTTTTATCATTTACAAGAATGGGATATTGCCACTGAAGATTGCACGACGAAATGGATATGAAGAAATTGCAAATTTGTTAACACAGCGTGACGTATTCAAGCTGCATGAAACCCAATGTATCGATAGTGTTAAGACTGGGAACACCGAGCAAATACAATGTCTTTCAGTTGGGTCGACCACTGAGGTAGACATGGTGGGTCAATTCATTCTCGAAAACTTTTAGATTGCTTGAACTAGGGTGCCAATAGCAAAATGCATTTGGCTATTCAGTCAGTGGTTCCATGAGAACGCACACATTTTTACTCTATCGATCCTATGCATGGTAAAATTGGTGATGAATACAACTCAATAAATTAACAAGTAGAATACAAATTAACTACTTTTTGACGTACTTTAATGATGCTAGTTCATTTTTGAAGGTGCACCAAAATTTAATTCCATCAGACTCAAAATACATTTCGAGTTTGTTTACTTTGTCAACTTCTCCTATAGCCCAATGTATAATGTGAATTTTATTATATACATGAACCAATTAATATACTAAACTTTACAATTCTACGATTATCGTAGCACAAAAATGTATTTATTCATGAGAAACACGAGGAACGTGCTTAACATGAAGTAAATCATAGTCATTTTCCATTTCTTCTTGCCATTCACGTACAACCAATTCTTGGTACTGAGCAAATTGTTGGGTTTCCGCAATGGTACCGATGTCCACAACCAATTCTTCCAAATCATCTTTCCATGTCATAACTTTACCACGAATGACTTTTGGTCCATTGTAGTAAATAATTCTCGAGCGTGTACGCTTTGGATCAAGACGATCCATGATATACCTAATTTTTATGTCAAAAAGCAATTTTATTTAAAATTCCTACCAAAACATTCTTGGTCTCCACAAAGCATTTTCAGGCTGAAGTGCATCTTGACTAAAGTTCCCAATGGCAAACACAACACGATTTTTAGTGACGAATTCTCTTGCAGCATAATACTTGGACTCATCAACATTAATTGCTGTACGTCGGTAAATCATCTTTGGATCAATGCTCTTAACAATCTAGCAAATATTCATTAACCAAGTACTATAATTTCTTCATACATCTTCATCCAAAAACTCCGACATAATAGCTTGGGTATCTCCACGTAATTCATCCCAAATTTTATCATGTAAATGGGCATAAGTTTCTTCAAGTGATAAATTACAAACAACCTGAATCCGTCCACGAATTTCCCATCTTCCATTATCATGCTCAACCACAGTCATATCTCGAATAGCACCTTCTGAAGGAAATTCACACAATTGTTCCATTCGATTTGTATTATAATACATGTGCTGAGTAAACCAGTCAAGTCCCAATCTTCTAGTAATCGGATCACCCATTAACTCTGTAGTTGTGAACGATTCATCTAACGACTAATGCTAATTAATTTAATTTTCTCATAGAATTACGTACCCCAACATTTTCACTGCGAGACATGGACCCAACCCATGCAGACATACAACGAGCAACTTGGTAAACATGTTCACATTCTTTTCTCAATACATCCAATGAATTTTTAGACTCACCCGTAGCATGCTCTAAACTTTGAGCAACATCTTTCCAAGGCAAGAGAGATTGGGAAACATTACGACGCTTTGCAAAAGAGTTCAAAGCCTTTCGAGCACGAGCTAATTGAGCCAAGAGCTCACTACGCTCAGATAAATAGCGTTCTCGACGTCGTTTGTTCTTGAGATGATCACGAAGACGTCTCTTGTGCTTGTCCATTGGAAAATTGATCAAATTAGTCGAATTTACGATAGGAATGAAGTGCTGGAGAAAGAACTGACGTCGACAACAAGTTGTCAATCAAATTTTGACTTGTACTGACTTGTGCGAATCTTACTTTTCTCAGAAGTATACTGAGACCAAGTGAGTATAAAAGGGGGGAAATTTGTATAGTACAGTGTATGAAATCAATGATAGGCGTGGAGGAGATGTAGAATGCATAAAAGAGAGATGTAATGGACTTTTGCGTATATATAAACAAGGATATACTAAGGTGTATTGATATGGAGGATTGGGAGAGATTATAATGCTAAAGGTGGAAACTACGAACCTCTACCAGCAATCTGCGACGCAAATTAGCTTAAACAAGTACACCATTTCGCCAATCAATTTTCTTTGAAAGGCATTTCCTATTGGCTACCTAATTGAAGCTTAGAAAAGTTGTCTTCACAGTATCATTTTCATGGATATTGAAATTTGAATTATGCTTTTATTGATAGCGGTGTTAACTATCTTGAACGTTTAGCATTTCATAATCGCAATCGATTAATGGTTTCCATTCGGCTAAAACACGTTGTTGATATTGTTTAAATTGATCTTTTGTTGGAATCGTACTTAAATCCACACCACTTTCTTCCATGTCATCTTTCCAAGTCATAATCTTGTCTTCAACTACTTTTGGACCATTGTATATGATGGATCGAATACGTGAACGATTAGGTCCTAAACGATCAATAATATACCTAGACATTATGATTATGTTTTGATTGATCATTGCAAAATAATGTATGATACCAATACATTCGAGGTCGCCATTGAATATTTTGTGGCTGAAGAGCGTCTTGACTGAAGTTGCCAATGGCAAATACAATGCGATTTTCAGTGACAAACTCTCTAGCTGCATAATATTTTGATTCATCAGCAGTGAGGGCTGTACGACGGTAAATCATTTTGGGGGCAATGGTTTTGACAATCTAGAATCATTATATGATACACAAAAATCATTGGGAAAAATACCTCTTCGTCAAGCAATTCAGAAATCACAGGTTGAGTATCACCACGTAGAGTATCCCACATCTTGTCGTGTAAGCGTAAATAAAGATCCTCCATTGACATGAAACATTCTAATTGAATACGTCCTCGAATTTCATAAAAGCATTTTTCTTCTTCCACTACAGTCATATCGCACAAAGTTCCTTCAAATGGAAATTCGCACAATTGCTCCATTCGATCTGTGTTATAATAAATATGCTGTGAAAACCAATCGAGTCCTAATCTTCGAGTAATTGGATCTCCCTTCAAAACAATATCATGAAGAAATTTATTGCACTCCTAATACCAACTCAACTGCATGGGTACTTATACAATTTATGTACCTGGACATTTTGACTTCGAGACATGGTTCCTACCCAAGCATTCATGCATTGAGAAATATGATAAACCTCATCATACTTTTGACGCAGTAATACAAGCGATAGTCTTGATTCCACACAACTTTGAGCAAGGCTGCCTGCAATGTCTTTCCAAGGCAATTCTGATGTTAGAAAATTTCGACGACGAGCAAATGTGTCAATGGTTTTACGTGCTCGAGCTAATTGAGCTAGTAATTCACTCTTTTCACTAAGATAGCGTTCTCTTCGTCGTTTATTTCTTTTGTGTTCTTGCAATTGTTTGTCTGATTTCCCAGATTGCATTTCTATAGTGACAAATCAAATATGGTGGTGATTGGTTTGTGGTAAAGACAAATAAAATGTTTTGTCTAAAGTATGCATTATCGAAAGTACAATTGAAATTTTGAATTCGTTGATATATTATTCCTTAACATTAGGACTTCATTTTTAGATGTACTAGTTGAAATATTGAATTTCTAAAGCTTAAGTTTGTTTAAATACTGAATGAGTTGAATGCATTTTTTTTGTAGGGTAATTGTTTAAAATTAAAAAGGCAGCTTGCTTAAATGGATCTAGCAAAAGTTTTGATAATCAACTCAAGTAAACTATTCATGTATCACTAGGCTTAACATTTAGTGTGTCAATATCACACTCCATAATTGGTTGCCATTCTGCTAAAACATGTTGTCGATATCGTCTGAATTGTTCTTCTGCTGGAATTGTACTTAAATCCACACCACTTTCTTCCATGTCATCTTTCCAAGTCATAATCTTGTCTTCAATCACTTTTGGACCATTGTATATAATGGATCGGATACGTGAACGATTTTGGCTCAAACGATCAATAATATACCTAGACATTATAGTGTGACTGGATTGCTGCAAACAAAATATATACCAAAACATTCGAGGTCGCCATTGAATATTTTGTGGCTGAAGAGCGTCTTGGCTAAAGTTGCCAATCGCAAACACAATGCGATTTTCAGTGACAAACTCTCTGGCTGCATAATATTTTGATTCATCAGCAGTAAGGGCTGTACGGCGGTAAATCATCTTTGGTGCAATGGTTTTAACAATCTAATTAACACTGAGTTAAGCGTTCACTGTAGTAATAATTCACCTCTTCGTCCAAAATCTCGGACATAACAGCTTGAGTATCACCTCGTAATTCTACCCAAATTTTATCCTGTAAATGACTGTAAACATCTTCCATTGACATAGAGCACTCTAATTGAATACGACCACGGATTTCACACAAGCCATTTTCTTGTTCTACTACAGTCATATCACACACACTGCCGCGTGATGGAAAATCACACAATTGCTCCATTCGATTTGTGTTGTAATAAATGTGCTGTGTAAACCAGTCAAGCCCTAAACGTCTTGCAATAGGATCGCCCATTAATACTGTTGCTTTGCACATATCGTTAGATATCTATACTAAATATTAACTAAATTTCATTTCTTAATCATGTACCTGGACATTCTGAAAACTCCTCATAGATCCCACCCAAGCATACATGCATCGAGATATATTATAAACCTGCTCATACTTTTGACGTAGTAATTCAAGCGATAGTCTGGACTCCACACAACTTTGAGCAAGGCTGCCTGCAATGTCTTTCCAAGGCAATTCTGATGTTGAAAAATTTCGACGACGAGCAAATGTGTCAATGGTTTTACGTGCTCGAGCTAATTGAGCGAGTAATTCACTTTTTTCAGTAAGATAGCGTTCTCTTCTTCGTTTGTTTTTGTAATAATCCTGTAATCGTCGCTTTTGCTCATTCATAATTCGTCGCCAAATTTCTTATCAATTCACTTCTTTTGAGACAACCATATTGCTCAACTTGTATACCAAATGCAATATTCCCTATGAAATCATCAATGTTCTTAATGCATCAATGGTCATTTAGTGCTGAAGG
Source organism: Thraustotheca clavata (assembly GCA_002081575.1). Classification (NCBI taxonomy): domain Eukaryota; phylum Oomycota; class Saprolegniomycetes; order Saprolegniales; family Achlyaceae; genus Thraustotheca; species Thraustotheca clavata. The sequence goes on along the minus strand of JNBS01000447.1, from coordinate 49,012 downwards.
ACAATGGTATTTACAATGCCAATTGATCCAAATAGCTGAATCAAAATAGTCAAAGTTTTATTTCTTTAGCAACGGAATCGAGTTTATTTCACAAAGAAAATGAACTTGGGACAAAATTTACCTTTGGGTGAGAGTAGCAGATGGGAACTTGTTGACACACTAAAGAAAGAGCGTTTGTCGATATATTGGCATAGAGATCTTCATGGTATAGATGACACAATTGAGTCGCCAAAAGAATAGTTATTTTTCAATTTTGCCAACATGTCTGTCTCTTGGTCTTGCAAACGGTTCGATCAACTCTCAGCTGAGCTACTGTACGACATTCTCCACACACGCTGCTCTGTTTTTGTATTGGAACAAAAATGTGTTTGGCTCGAAGTTGACAATTTAGACAAACAATGTTTGCATTTAATTGGCACTGCACCCGATAATAGTATTGCTGCATACGTTCGCTTGATACCGCCTCAGACCAAAGAAAAATCTCAAGTGCTTCCTGTAATCAGCCGAGTTTTAACTACTGCCAAACATCGTGGTTCTGGAATGGGTAAACAAGTTATGACTCGTGCTATAGAAGAATGCAGTCAACAATGGCCTGGACAAACAATTCTAATCAATGCCCAAGCTTACTTGGAACCATTTTATAAATCACTTGGGTTTGTTCAAACGTCAGAGATGTATGATGAGGACGGAATCATGCACATGGACATGGAGCGAAAAAATATTTAGTAACTTGAGTATACAGTTAATCTAATAAACATTGCGAGACACATTGAGAAACTGCGCATACCTGATTGCTACCTTGTTTCTTCGGAGGGATTATAAACAGTGTTCTGGCCAATATTGATGTTATCTACTAAAAAGTGCTTTTGTGATATAAAGTATCTTCTTTATCATACTTGTCTTGTCACATTTGACATGGTGTGCAAACATAGAATATCTTTCCACGATAGTTGGACATTGAATTATGATTACACACCTAAAGTCTATCTTGATTGTGTCTCCATTGCGTTTGAGATTTCATCTCGTACATGCTGATTGCAACGTTGTAAATATCGATTTGTGTTTGTGCAGCTAGTTAATTACTACTATATTTTACCGTTCCTTAATTATTTCTTTTACCGCTCCTTCATTATTTCTTTTGCCTTGTTTCCATGCCAACTCGTCAAAAGACTGTGCATGTTACTTCTGATGATGAAGAAGTTATGCCAAGCCCAGTCGTGACATACTTAGCTCCAAAAGGGGAGTGGAAAGTTTCTTTATTTTGGTTTGGTGATATGCACAATTTAGCCATGGCAACTTACTGTCCAAAACTCACCTTAGCAAAGATTTTAGCAGTATTTGGTCCAGTTCCATATCGTCGAACTATTTTTTATTTTGTGCTTTGGCTGGTATTTCTGGCTAGTTCAATCCTTATCGTCATTTATCTACCCATGTCATTGTTTTCAACCACAATGGTTGTTTTACTTTCGTGGACTCCATTCTTAACTGTGTTTAATGTTCGCTACCAAATGCGTGAAAATTTTAATATTCCAAAAGCTGATTGTCAGGATAGTTGTGTTTCTATCTAGTGCTATTCATTTGCCTTGGCTCAAATGGCAATCCAAGTTGAAGTGAATACCCCTGGACAATGTGATTTCGAAGACAATTCAACCCTCATTGCATACTCTGTTGCATAAATGGCAAGCTGATTTACTAAGATATTTAAGATTTTGTTCATGTGACGAGGGATAAATGCAAAAAACAATACAATTAACCCAATTTACATTAAATAGCTTATGCTACTCTTGATTTTGTATGCAACGGCAATTGCAAACAATCAACATGTCCCTTACACATTTGGGACTGGGCTACTTAATACAATACAATTTCATTCTTCAATTGGTTTGACACTGAGCACGTCGAAATCACTTTCAATGATGGGTAGCCAATGCCGATTGATCGATTGTTGGTATTGCACAAACTGCTCATCTTCTGGAAGAGAACTGATATCAATTTCAGTCCATTGCAATTCATCTTTCCATGTGCCAACTTTTCCTCTCAAGACTTTTGGCCCATTATATTGCACAGTTTTAATGCGAGTGCGGTGAGGAGCCAATCGGTCCATAATGTACCTAGACGACAAATTCAATCAGTCACACGTTAGAATAATGCATCTCTACCAAAACATACGAGGACGCCATTGAATATTTTCAGGCTGAAGGACATCTTGGCTAAAATTCCCAAAGAGAAACACTATGCGATTTTCAGTAGCAAATTCTCGACCAACATAATAGTTGGACTCTTCAGCCGTTAAAGCTGTACGACGATAAACCATTTTTGGGTCGATCCGCTTGACCATCTAGGCAAACGTGATCAAAAAGTATCTTTTCATGGACATACATCTTCTTCAAGGAATTCGGACATGGATGCTTGGGTATCTCCTCTCAATTCTTCCCAAATTTTATCATGTAAAACTTCATACGCTTCTTCAAGCGAAAGATTGCAATCAACTTGAATTCTTCCAAGGATATCGGTCAAGCCATTATCATGTCGAATGATCAACATATCATGAACGGAGCCCTTGGCTGGAAATGCACACAAATGTTCCATGCGATCCGTATTGTTGTACATATATTGTGTATACCAATCGAGCCCAAGCCGGCGAACAATTGGATCTGCAAGCAGCACTGTTGGAGTCGAAGCTGCTGGTCCATCAGGAGTCTACACCAGTAGATCAGTGAATATTTTAAAAATTTACTATAATACCAACACATTCTGCCTTCTCGACATTGAGCCAACCCACGCATGCATACAGCACCCAATGCGATACATGCATTCGTATTTCTCTCGTAGAATCTGTAGAGACATCGCTGCTTCGTCATTTGCCTCAGATAAGCTCTGAGCAACATCTTTCCATGACAATAGCGTTTTTGCTCCAACACGCTTCTTTGTAAGCAAAGCAAGCTGCTTTCGGGCTTCGGCAAGCTGGGCTACAAGATCTTCTCGTTCGTTTGTAAGTCGATCTCGTCGTCGTTTGTTCTTTAAGCGGTTGCGAAGACGTAAAAGCACTTTTCGCCGGTCCCCCGCGTCCATTTCTGTCGCCTCTCTACTGTTTTCACAAACTGAGAACCATCAACACTCTACTTGGAGACCATCACTCTGTGTTCTCTGATATATCGCGTATTATTGATACTGGTGGTGGGAGAGGGTCGGAAATGAGTTTTTTACATATTCTATTGTTAAAGAGGGTATAGAAGAGAATGGAAGCGGGTAACAAGATCAATCTGAGTGTGTTGTAGTAGGAAATGTCAGAGTGAGTGACTGGAAAAGACCGTTACTGGACTTGATAACTTTCAGGAGATTTGGTTGAACTAAATAATGATATTCATGAAAGGTCACAACTGTATTTTTCTGTTGATGCAAAGTGGTAACTATTCATTTAAAAAATGTTGGCATCAACATTCATGAAAAGTGTTACCATATTATTGATGTGTTTCTTGAGGAGGATTGTCATTAAATTTTCATGTTTTGTCTATGTATATTGGACTACTTACAAGTAATTCACTAATGCGGATGCAAGAAATTTGATGTGATATGATATGTATTGAAATCCTTATACAACTTTATAGATTCCTACAAAGAATATACTAGATAGCGGTATGGAATCCAAATCTTTCTTAAATAGAAGTCTGACTTTTAAGTGAATTGGTCACTGTGAGTCTTGAGTTGAATACTGATCTTATCAACCAATGTTTAGTATATCGTGTGAATTGTTTGTATGGTGCGATGTGTGATGAATGAAACAAAAATTCAGGTTTTGAGTGACTATTTGAGAGGAAATTAAATAAAACTATTGCGAGGTTCTTCATTGACTTCGTACATTTCGATGGCAATGCATTCGTTTATTTCTTGGATCAATTGATGCGCTTTTGGACGAGCATTGGGATTTAGTTGAATACAACGTAAAGCGATATTTTCGAGCCATGATGGACAAGTATTGGTAAAAGATGGTTTGAGCTGACCCAGTGCAACTTGTTTGGCAATCATGGATTCACTTAGCAATTTTCCTGTTTTGGCATCTTTTTCGAAATCGTAAGGTGGACGATGTGTATCGAACTCAGTCAAGACAATACCTAGAAGTGAATGTGTGTATATTCAACGAAGTCAATGAAAATGTACCAAAAGAAAAAATATCAGCTGATGTCGAGTATTTTGAGGACATTAGTGCCTCTGGTGCTGTCCATCTTGAAGTCCCCAGCTGTACAGCAATGGTACTTGTTGAGCTTTCATCATGTGAAACACTAAAGCCACCAATTTTGGTCCCTTTCTTTGAATCTAGGAGAATGTTTCGGCTTTTTAAATCACGATGAACGACGGGTAATTCATGCAAGTAAGCCAGTCCTTTTGCAATACTGAGAATACTATCAAGCTTGGCTAACCATGAAAATGTTGATATAGTTGTTTTAGACAAATAGGTTTGTAAGTTGCCTTCATCCATGTATTCCATCGCAATCATTAAATCCATAGGACGACACCAACTTGCTCCCAATAGTCTGATCACATTAGCATTGTCCAAACTACAGGATCGTCAATAACAAAAAAGATTGATGGTCTTACCGAGCCATAAGTTTAATTTCTTTGATCATACGACGCATATTATCTGATGAAATATACGATGGGATGGGCTTCTTTATCGCAATAATACTGTTGTAATAGTTGGCTTGCCAAACTTCACCATAAGAACCTTGACTAATTGGAGCTATTAAAAGTATTTCACTCGTATCAAGTCGATATTTTCTAATTTCATCAAGTTCAGGAGCAATGCATGAGCAAGAGTCAATTGTGTCACGAGTTTGAAAGATAGAGGCAATTGGTGTCAGGTCGCCATCTTCAAATACTTCAAATAATATTGTAGTAGATTTTCTTTGCCTCTGTCGTCGGCGCCACAAAGCAAACGCAACTAAGCACAATAATACAAAAACAGTGCCAAGAACACAAATCAGCATAATTATATGAGATGTCGTCTTGTACATATCTAAAAAGTGTGGTTAGAATCATTAAAAATAATGTACACATACGGGGGTGACTTGATGTCAACATACAAACTGAATAAGTACCAAGTGCTGATTTTACTCCATTGGCTTTTTCACAATCAGAATGATTGAACTCGATGCTTTTAAAATGGTAAACGCTTTTGTTTAGGACCATATACGATGCTTCATCAATTATAAATTTCGTAATATCACAATTAGGGCATGAACTATAAAATAATTATAATTAGATTGAATTTTGTCGTAATAATCAGTACAAGGTCTGTAGTCGAGAAGTCAATGACACATTTATAAATGTTGTGATGGGGCTGGTTGTAGAGGAATTATTGTCTCCAAAGTATCTACAACGTACAATGAACACTGACGACTTCGCTAATAGCAGTACATATTTTCAGAGTCAAATGAAATATTAACCAGTGAGTGCAATGGGTTATTTTCGAGGTGTCTAAACTCACAATTAAAGGCTTTCTTGATTCTAGATGCTTACAGATTAGTAATAGATTGTGGTAGATTGCTCAGTGTTGTTAAGTTGCTATCACGCATAGATCTAACAAAATTGAATAAACAAAAATTTAAAGCACATACAATGTGTTGAGCCCTGAAGGAATACCATAGGGAATACTCTTTAGTGGATTTTGATCAAATGATCTATCATATTTCATTATTTTGCAATGAATCAGATTTATACAAATGTGTCAATGATGTAGGGTATGAAAAATTTTGAGGAAAACTATGCCAATCACACTTAATAAACGATCTAGACAACATTTCATATATGATATATGCCAAGCTCTTACAAATTCTGCAGCTTTGTTGGAAGTACGATATTATCAATATTTAAACCTGGACAATTGTAAAAAGCCCTACCGAATATTTTAAGAAAAAAAAACTCATAGAAATTTACATTGAATTGTTTGCTGGCCATTCAGTCATATTGCCCACTGCTGTGATGTTTTCAAATACTCCGGACGAGTTAACAATTTCTGTAGTGACATCGCTTGTTGTGCACGCCACAATACAGTAAGATGAGAATGAACAATACTCTTTAAGAGTCGTCAGTGTTGACACTGAAAATGGGCATGAGAGGGATTGATTCATTTGTTGTCGTCCTCGTTATGAATATACCCTCTCGTTTGGGAATATGACTTCGCTGTACCATTCAAACACCGGCTGGGTTTGTATCATGCACCCAATAAAAAATCCACCATTAGCTAAACAAAAACTTTACAGATCATAATTTATCTCAATAAATATACAAGAGCTTTCTATCCCATTGTGAAAAAGATCGAAACCAATTTAAGATATAGTGTGTCTACTAGAGTTGTCTCATAAACCAGGTCTTCAATTTTGAAATTGATATAAAGTACTGTACTGTAGTTTTTACTTGATTTTTATGTGCAATACGGTATAGCTCTCATATCGTTTTTCTTCTCAAGCCATGCGATATATCAAAGAGTTTAAAAAGGGGTGGATTTCTCAAAGCTGAGATAATTGTCAAGCTGTGCATATATCTTTAAACTACAAATCAGAGCGGATGACAATGATTGTGTTTAGTAGTTTTTCTGTTGCCTGATCTACTAAGTTTAAAAGTCTACTAAAAAATGCTCAACTACATTGAAAAAAAATTATGTTCAACTGCTTACATGACGATATTCAAGCCATTGAATAGAGAATTTATGGATGTGATGGTCTTTAGTTGGTATAAAGACTTCTACAGTATTTTCATATTATTTCTGAGCAATTAAGTATTTGGGTTATTCATCACTTGCAATTTTGAAGAAGTTAGCTTTGGATTGGTAGTATTTATGAATTTGAGAGGAGAAATCTCGATAAATACAAAAAATTTAGTCATTAACATTATTGTACGATGCATTCTGCTAAAGAGCTCTTTAGGTCCATGAACTTTATACGTTTACTTGTCAACACAACATTGTATACTCATATATTCACTTGAGGCTCCAGCTTGTTGTAGTAGCTTAATCACACCAGTGTGATCGTAATCTTTAGCATAATGAAGCGGTGGTAATCCATTCTAAATGTAAAAATTAACAATCTGTAGTTATTGATGGATTTTGTACTTTGTCTTCTTCATTTATGGGAGCACCATATTTTAGAAGCAATTTCACAACTTCACTCGAACCTGACGACGCTGCATGATGGAGTGGAGTCCATCCTCTCTATGAGTATAGATGAAAATAATGTAGATTTTTCAGTATACCTTGTCTTTTGCATCAACTGAAGCCGATGCCAGTAGTAATTGCTCGACTACTTTTTCACTTCTTGAATACGCTGCGTGGTGAAGGAGGGTTTTCCCAACCTACTTACTCCTATTGTAAAAATTGAAAGATATGAATGCAAACCTCTTTTGTTTTTTGATTGGGATTTGCCCGACACTTTAAAAGCAATTGAACTTTTTCAGCATGATCTCTGAAAACTGCACTACAAAGAGGTGTAATTCCATCCTACCAAAATGAGAAAATAGGGCTCAACATTGAAAGTTTACTTTGTTTTTTGCATCAATCGCACTTCCATTGTATAACAGTGAGGCCATTTCGTTTGTTTCTGCCAAGTGCAGTGGTGTTCCCCAATTCTACAACATTCACATAAGGATTATAAAGTTATGAATAATTAGCATTGTCTTTTGAATCAACAGAGGCACCCGCCTTCAAAAGCGCTTCTACCGATGATGGCCGATTATTTAAAATAGCAATATGAAGTGGTGTAAATCCATTCTATCAATGTCAATGAATAAGATTTTGAGCCAATATCAATCCCCAACATTATCTGTTGAATGCCATGGAACCCCAATCTTGATAGCCAAATTAATCAATCCAACATGTCCATTACAAGAAGCATAGTGCAGCAAGGTAAACCCATTATATCAAATCGCATAAATATCATGAGAACCATATACCGGCAACTCCTGGTTTTGGTTTGATGGAAGAACCACTTTCAATAGCAATTCAGCCAGTGCTTCGAGTCCGTTTGATGCTGCAAAATGTACAAGAGGAATTCCGTACTAGATTTTTGCAACAAATAAAGATTATCATAGGTAATAAACCATATCTTTGGTATCGATATCAGCGCCACTTTCAATAAGTGCTTTGGCGATGGAAATAATTCCTGTAGATGCTGCATAGTACAATGGAGTTTGTCCAAGATATAAAATATGAATTTAAATGAACCACTCAAAGATTAAAATTACAATATTTTTCGCCTCGATTGCACTGCCACATTTCAATAATTTTTCTGCAGTAGCAACATGTCCACTCCAAGCAACAACATGAAGCGGAGTGGGTTGGGACTATGGATGTAATAAGTGAAATGTTATATGTTGTAATAAACTGTGTCATTGGAGTCAACAGTGGCTCCTGCTGCTACCAGCAATTCGACCATTGCTGTTTGTCCAGCAGAAGCAGCACAATGAAGCGGTGTCAAACAATTCGACCACTGCTGTTTGTCCAGCAGAAGCAGCACAATGAAGTGGTGTTAAACAATTCTACCAAAATGATATAACTTAGTATTGAACTATTTGTACAGTACCTCAGTTTGGCAATTGATGTAATCAAGATAATCTCGTCTTTTTCCACTCTTATACTTCAAAAGTACGGTATTGTCTGACGTACGGATTTAGTGTTACTTTTACACACTCCCATTCCAACACAAACCATGAATGTGTGTATTTGCAAATGAATATTCTGTGGTTCTGTGGGATTTTTAATTAAACTGGTCATGCCATTAGCTTATACACTGTGACGGTAGACGATATAATGAATTGTAATTTGGATATATTCTACTTACGTTATCAAACAACAACTTGAAAACGAAGTATCTTGTGCACATAAAATAGGGCTTTGAGTTGAATGGTAAATATAGTAGTCTAATTGCATTGGCGAACAAGTTATAGTCATACGTGAATCGAAGATGTTTTATTATAAGAAATTCGTCCCAAGACAAACAATTCAATGGTTCTTTCCAACGAAAAAATTGGTGTTGACAGAAGTTAATAGCTTACAGGTAAATTTAGTTACATTGGCACAATCAATTTAAAATCTCTCACAGCACTTTACATTTCATTGTGCTTGTGATTCTGATGTGGAATTTCTATTTCAAAATATCAAAATGAAGACCGAAAAATATTTCTAAATTCTTATGATTGGATTAATTTAAATGAGTATGATACACTTTTAACAAAAATCATTGGCAATTGGCAATGTTAATTGCACTTCTTTGTTACCGCTATGCCAAAAAAAGTATATTTTGAACTCTTATACAATCAAATTGCTTTTTTCTCGTTCGTGATCACTTGGTCGTCTACCTTCGAAGGATCTTTTTCTCACCTTCTTGTGGTTATATCAATAAACTAAACTCGAGCTTTGGGATTGCGTGGTGAAGCAGTAATTATGGCGAAGAGCTGGCTCAAACAATCTCTTGAATCTACGAAAAGCTCATTAGTTATTCGTTATTTGAACTTAAGCCACATGTACGACATATCCGCGTCTTTCAACTTCAAACATGAAGTCCAGCGAGAAAACTTAAATCCAACAAGTCAAACTCTAACGGGCACTTTTGTTAATGCCTCGTTTTTCTCCGAGTTCAGTTAGATTAGATACTAGAAGCTACTAGCAATCTAATTGAATTCAATTCTTGATTGCATTATTCAGTATTAATGTGTTCAATTGTATTTACGCAACATTGTTCATTCCCTATATTGCACCACTACGTAAGTTGTATATAACTCACACTATTTGTTGTCGATTTGTGAGGAAGTAGTGCAACAATAGACAAATGCAGATAGCAAATTCGTTGTATCGTACCAAATGACAAGCAATCTATGTAGCTCAGATACATTTCTACAATTTGCTATCTTTCACCTTGAAGAATTATAAGGAGTTAGACGCACTAGGGATGTGTTCTACACCTCTTGATGCAACAAATGTGTGAACAATAACCAGATAAATATCTATCTGTCTTTATATGATGCGCCAACTGATTCAATAATTGTAAGTTTACAAGATGCAGTTCTGTGGTTTGATTGTGAGATACTCAAGTTCCATAAATTAATAAAAACCAATGCCAAATTAGAAAACCTACGGAAAACTAGCTCACTGGGCATAATTTATGGTAGGATTTGCATTGAGCTATGCTCTCGAGCACCAATACTTTTAAATCTCGACATCACGCGTCTTTTGGTGTCGTTTACGACAACGTCACGGACCAGATGTGTCATCAACATATGTCTTTGGTGTTTGTTGGATGTCTTCAGCAATATCTTGTGTGAAAAGCTTAAGAGCTTTTTCACGACTTGTTTCTTGAAGTTCTATATAGCTTATGCAGTTTTTCATCAATTTGGAAAAAGTTCAATGACAAATTGAGAGTTAACTGATTTGGTGTCTCTCGTTGACTCCCCCTGTCTTTGCTTCAGTAGAAGCAACAAATGGTTGACAAAAACAAACGCATTCCACTTAACATAGTGACTAACGTGTCCCCAATGTTATGATTTCCAAATCCAAATAGTCTTTCTTAGTTAGTACTCCATAGCTTGGCTTCACATCTCGATCAAATATAGCTCTTCAGTGAGCCGATTCCAATCCTTTATTTACAATGAAGAATACTATATGGATATGGCTAATTGGAGTGGTAAACCATGAAGCATTGATCAATTGCTTTTACAAATTCGTGTAAGTGAATCAAACTGGATGGTAGTACACGACTTACGAAACATAATTGTTTGAATGAAGCATGTTTGCAAGCATCCACTTGGTTCTTCAGTTCATATTTTAATGCTTGATTGGATTGCCCAATTCCTACGCGTGATCGAGCCTCCAAAGTCTCCAGCTCAAATTGAAGCGGAGCAATGGCTTATTTACTTTAAAATTCGCGGCTCAACCTATCGATATATCCCCTTCCAAAGATGGATGCTCTTTGCTGCAGCTTTTGTCTCTCAAATTTGTTGTGGCTCCATCTACTCTTGGAGCGTTATCAATGGTATCGTAGGTGAGTATCTCTTTGACGACAAAGCCTCTGGTTTAGCAAGTTTACCATTTTACATAGCTTATGGTACACTTGGGTTAACAGCAGCATTTTTTGGTCCCTTCATTGAAAGTAATGGGCCAAGGACTTCGATGTGGCTCGGTGCTGTATTCACCGTACTAGGTTGCATTATTACTTTCTTTTCATTGCTTTTAAAATCACTCATTGGGTTATGCGTGGGCTACGGTCTCTTCTGTGGGATGGGAGCTGGTATCAATTACATTGTGCCCATTGCACCACTGCAGAAATGGTACCCCGACCTTCGAGGCACTGCAGCAGGTTTTGCAGTATGTGGTTTTGGATTAAGTGGTGTAGTGTGGGGTGGCACATTTCAGATATTAGTAAAATCGGTCGGTTTGTCAAACATGTTTTTGCTTCTTGGTCCCATTTTTGGCATTGACTTTTTTCTCTGTGGTACTGTGCTACGTACACCACCACCAAACTATTTGGTTCATGGCAAAGATATGCACGGTGTAAAGCATTCACTTGCATCAACTTGTGAGTCTGCTGGTGAAGATCGTCGTATTGCAATGATTGATCCAAGCCCAGCTCGCAAACAAAGTGAACGCACCAACTTTTGTACGGTAAATGAGGACAACACTACAATTATGCTTGAAGATATTCAAATTGTGAATTACGTTAAAGCCCATGATTACATGGAAGATGAGCTAGAAGCTGATGCTAAAGTTTACCATACCAAAATTAAACAATTATCGTTGTCTCAATGTCTGCGATCATGGGAATTCCGGTTTCTCTATTTGACTTACTTAAGCGCGTTTACCTTCGGTATACTTTTTGTTCCTCAATTTGTGGATGTCTATACACTCGTATTTAAACAATCATCTCAAGAAGGAGTGTTTTTGGGTATTGGATTTTGTGTATTCAACTCAATTGGACGTATTCTTTGTCCATACCTTTCAGACGTGTGCATCCGAGTACTTGGTTGGAATCCAGCTTTTGCTCGTAAAATGATATTCGTAGTCACAATAACTGCCCAGGCTGCTCTATTACCATGGCTTCAAATACTAGTAGCTCAACCAACCAACCCAAGAGTATTTGAAATAGTTTTGTGGGTAGTTGGATTTTTGGTTGGTGGCAGCTCTGGAGCAGTGCCATCGCTGTGTACAGATTTGTTTGGTGTTTTCAACACAGGAAGTGTCTTTGGTGTACTTTTAACTTGTGGATCACTAATTGGACTTGGTGGTGGTGCTATAATGTCAGCATCCCTTAATACCTGGAAAGCCCAAAATTTGTCAGCAGTATATGCAGGAAATATCCGATGGATTCATGTTGTCACCGCTCTTGGGCTTATTTTTGTGACTCTTGTTCGTACAAACCCAGTTGATCGATTTTACCCGACAGGCTATCAATATAGCTTTCGTGGTCGACCTATAATTCTATGTAAATCTAAAAGCCAGAATAAATGAGTAATACATATATTGTGCAGTGGATTATGATATTTTGTTTATTGCTAAATAGATAAAGGATCAAACTATACCCCTCGATTGCCGCTTTGCTATGAAGTTTATTCATTTAAAAGATCAATACTTTTTGAGTAATACATATTAACATGTATCGAGATACGAGAGCTCCATACTTTTGTAGCAATTGGGTAGACCCATTTTCGGTCGCGATACGAAGAGGAGTTCTATTGCTCTAATATAATCAAATGAGACCCAGGTGCATGCACCTGAGCGTACTTCATCCTTTGATTCAATAAAAGCACGCGCATGTAACGACAGCTTAAGTACTTGATCATGTCCACTTTTGGCTACAAAGTGTAATGGCTATCATGATTTAAAAATGATGTCATATATTCTTTACATACTTTTGTTTCTGAGTTTCTACCTTCGCTCAGCAACACAGCAGCTTGCCCATCATTATGCAATGGAGTCCATTGACCCTGTCAAAGCATATTAGACACAAATACCAGAAACTACATAATTACATAGTCTGATAAATCTAGCGATGCATCTGCCTTTCAATTGCCCCAGTTTTACCATTAGCAGCTGCATTGAAGTGGACTTAATCCTATCTGTTAAAATCAAATAAGATGGAGTATGATACAAAAATTGTACATCAACCTTTGCGTCAACAGATGCACCAGCTCTAAGCAGCAGCACAATATTTTGATCTAAACCATGAGTCGCACTATAATGAAGTGGCGTATATGAATGCTATTAACATAATCAATTCAAAATGGAGATTGAAAAATGGAAATACTCTATCCAAAGGGTCAGCAGAAGCACCAGCATTTAGCGGCGTCTCAAATGCACCGAATGAACCACTCATAACTGCATAATGTAAGACAGTGAATTGTTTCTGTGATATCAGTGAGATCAAGAAATTCCTATCTAAATCAAACACCGTCTTCCTGGTCAAGTGAAGTTCCAGCGTTCACTAGTGTCGAAAGTACATCAAAGTGCTTATATGAAGCAGCAATATGAAGGGAGTTGATTGTGTCTATCAGTTCAATAAGTGGTTTATACGCAGATATTGCTTATTACTTGAGATCTGGAGTCAATGAAAGCACCAGCATGTAGTAGCACTTTAGCTGCCTCGGGATGACCATTTTCTGCACCATGATGTTGTGGCGTTAAATCTCTCTACACACCGAATTAATATAAAACCTTAGACCTTACTAAGTTACTTTATCCTTTGCATCAACTAATGCACCTACGTCTTTTTTCTGCTGCGTAATGGAGCGGAGTTCTTATTCTCTGTTAATAATACTTTGTCTGGAATTTGAGATTTACAACTTACATGATTGTTGATGTTGATATAAGCTTCAGCATCTAGCAAACATTGAATGGTACTTTTATGACCATTTTTAGTAGCAATATGAATTGGAGTAAAGCCGAGCTATCACAATCGATTAGAAACAAAAATTACTGATGAAAAAAGTACACTTGTCTTCGCGGAATAGAGGCACCATACTCACTAACATTTCAACAACTTTATCTTGACCATTTTTACTATCTTGATTAAGTTCTATTGAGTTACACCACACATACAATCAGTGACCTCAGTGACTGAGTAAAATAATACCACATCCGTTAGGTTGATCAAAGCACCATTCTCAAATAGCCATACAACCAAATTGACATCACCATTTGCAGTAGCGTCATGAAGTGGACCCTCGCTAACATTTGTTTATTGAGGTTTAACAACAATAACATAAAAGATTCACATATTCCAAGTGAGCACCACGTTTTAATAATAATTTTGCTACATTTAAATGTCCATTTCTAGCAGCAAATGTAGAGGAGTTTGACGTACCTATAACATAGTAATTTTAAATTAAATCAGACTACCAAATCAGTTGGCCTATATACATCTGCCCATTGCTATAATATTGTTTCCTTCATTTTTACTGCGTTTTCTTCATCATTCGCTTGCTTTTGATTTCTCTTTGTCGAGATTGGTTGAGCCATCATCATCCCACTTCAAAATGTCATGACCATATTCGGTATGAAAAGCATCATTTTCAAGTAGTACATGTATTTAAGAGTTAATGACCTTGGTTCATTTGTCGAGATACGAGAGAAGCGTAAATACCATTTGGGATTCGCATGAGTTCACTATGAGTTCCTTTTTCAGCTATACGACCATTGCTAGCTACAGCAATCATATCAGCATTTTGAATTGTTGTCAATCGGTGAGCAACAATAATTGTAGTTCGTTTTTTCAATTGAAGTAATTTGTCCAAAGAAGCTTGGACAATACGTTCGCTTTCATTATCCAAAGCACTGGTTGCTTCATCAAGTAATAATACTTCTGGATCACGTAAAATAGCGCGGGCAATGGCTATTCGTTGCTTTTGACCACCAGAAACCTGAACACCACGATCACCAACTTGAGTATCGTAATTGTCTGGAAATTGCATGATAAAATCATGGGCATTAGCCTTTTTGGCAGCTTGTTCGACATCATGTCTAGTGGCACCTTCTTTTCCAGTAGCAATGTTATCAGCAATAGTTCCAGCAAACAAAACAGGTTCTTGACCAACAAGAGAAATATGTGTGCGTAGCCATTGTAGATTTAAGGTTTTGATATCAACACCATCCAAAAACACTGTTCCTTCAATTGGATCGTAAAAGCGTTCGATGAGTGAAATGGCAGTACTTTTACCACACCCACTGGCACCAACTAATGCCACCGTAGATCCACTGGGAATGACAAGGTTATAATTCTCATAGATTTTAGCGTGTGGCCGGGATGGATAAGCAAAGTGAACATTACGAAGCTCAATTTTACCATGAACTGTGGTTAAAATATCACCATTTGTGCTTGCACAATCAATTGGGGGTGTTCGATCAATCGTCTCAAAAAGACTTGATGCAGCGCGTTTAGCTTTGTTAGCATCAGTCATGTTTTGTGCAGCCATCCCCACACCAAAGGAACTCAACATAATTGCCATCATGACCATAAACATACTTTCGAATGTAGTGTAGCCATTTACAATGAGGTAGCCACCAAACCAAAAAAGAAAAGCAATTGCAAAGAACATGACACCTTGAGAAACACCAAACCCAATGCCACCACCCAAACCAGTTTTGACATCAGTAGCTGCAGAAGCACCAAGATGACCAAGGTAAGTTTTGTGTACATTGCCTTCCATTGTAAATGATGCTACAGTGCGAACCGAGTTGATAGCTTCAGTTAATAAAGCACCAGCTTTAGTATCTCCTTCATTGAGTTTCTTGCCGTGTCCAGACATCATTTGCATTTGCACGTACGATGCAGCACCAAGGATTGGGAAAATTCCAAGCATGGCTAAAGTCATTTGCCAACTGTAGTAAAATCCAATACCAAAAGCAACTCCGAGTGTAGCAATGTTAACAAGTCCACGGTTCAAAGTTTCACTTGTCATAGCCATGATCATAGCTGTGTCAGTAGCCAAACGAGTAGTAAGAGCTCCAGAAGAATTGGCATCCGAGTCAAACCAGCCGACATCTTGGTGTAACATAGCTTTAAATCCCATATAGCGAAGTCGATGTGTTAGCCGTTCAGCCACTACCTAATATGAATTATTAGGCCATTCAAATACTATGCCAACTTACTGCAAAGCCATAATTTTGAGTGACAACCGATAGACAAAAAGCAACACCAAGTCCTACAAACCCGAGAGCCCAGTGGGAAGCTTGGGTTTTCATTTCATCAGCTGAAAGAGTGTAATTGAAAAATAGGACGGTAACTTTGGTCAACAAAACACCCCAAACTGGAAAGATAGCACCATTCACCACCGCACCAAGTGAACCGATGATACCATAACCAATTTCAGGACCACTGAGTTTCCAAATACGAGACATTGGAACATTGTACAGTTTATCATCATCCTTTGTAGAGACTGCAGAGGATGCAGTTGGGGATAAAAGTGTTGGTTCATCGATACCATTAGAAGAAATATGTTTGGTGCTCTTTGAGCTAGCAAGTCGATCTGGAGCTTCAAGTTTTTCAACTTCTTCAGTATCAATTCCTTTGTCTTTTTGAGATTGAACTTCGACTAATCGACGATAGTGTCCATCGGGTTTTTCCATGAGTACAGAATGAGAACCTTCTTCTACTACACTTCCCTTTTCAAGAACAATAATGCGATCTGCATCTCGAATTGTACTTAACCGGTGAGCAATTATAATTGTAGTACGCTTGCGTGTAGCCAAGAGTGAATCCAATGATTCTTGCACAACGCGTTCACTTTCAGTATCAAGAGCACTAGTTGCTTCATCCAAGAGTAAAATAGCAGGGTTTTTAATGATTGCACGAGCAATAGCAATGCGTTGTTTCTAGTATAAATTAGTCATCTGTAAATTCATATTTAATGTACCTGACCACCTGAAAGTTGAGCTCCACGTTCACCAACTTCAGTATCAAATCCATTGGGAAAACTCATGATAAAATCATAAGCATTTGCTTTCTTGGCAGCATCATACACTTCTTCAATTGTAGCACCTTCTCTTCCATGGCGAATGTTTTCGGCAATCGATACTGAGAAAAGAGATGGTTCTTGTCCAACAAGTCCAACTTGTTGACGTAGCCACTTGACATTTAAACTCTTTAAATCATGTCCATCCAAGTACACTGTGCCATTAGTTGGATCATAATAGCGTTCCAAAAGGGATACAATTGTACTTTTGCCACTACCACTAGGTCCAACAAGAGCAACTTTTTCACCAGCTTTGATTTGCAAACTATAGCCTTTGCAAACTTGTACATCAGGGCGAGCTGGGTAGTAAAATTCAATGTTTTCTAACTTTATTTCACCATTGACACTAGGTAAACATTTGCCACTTTCATCAAGAGGGTCTACTTTTGAATGTCTTTCAATCATGTTAAACACTTCAACAGCAGCAGTTCTAGCTGAAAATACGGCTTGAATAGATGGTCCAGATTGCCCCAAAGCCATAGCTCCCATGATAATTGCAAAGAAAACAGTGAGAACTCGACCACCATCATAGCAGTCACTGGTACAAGTAGGTTGAGTAAGTTGATCATCAGCAACTTGTACAGCTCCAAACCACATTCCAAAGCCATAAGTAAAGAAAATGGTACCAAACATGACACCAGTACCAACTCCAATTGCAATACCTTTACGAATACCTGCTTTTTCAGTAGCCAAAAGTGATACATCATATTTTTGCACAAATTTTTCCATTGCATTAAACATTTGCACTGTTTTTATATTGCTCAAACTTTCTTCGGCTACGCCACCAGCAGAGGCATAAGCTGTAATACCCATTTGAATAGCAGTGGATAAAGTTTTCACCATAAAAAAGGCAGTCAAAGCAATAAATGGTGTAAAAGCCAATAATGCCAAAGCTAATTTCCATCCTTTGACAATACCAATGATAATACCACTCAATCCCATTGAAAAGAAATTGATACCATCACCTACTTTTCGCCCCATCCCATCTTGAATGATGAGTGAAGTATCCGCAACTTTAGTAGCAAGTTCCATTGGTTTGTTAACATCAAACCAACCAATTTCTTGACGTAAAATAGCTCGAATGTATTCATATTTGAGCCGTTTGCCTTGTCGCGATGCTGCAATTGACCAACAAGCTACTTGTCCAAAGCCACAAACGATAACTCCAATGCCAATCCAGACAAATTTCAAAGCAACACTATTGATTCCAGATCTCATATCATCCGATACATTTGTATTATTGCTTGTACTTGGATGAAAAGAGTTGAGGATATCACCAAAGAAGATAATCTGCAAAGGCTGCGAAAGTCCAGTACCAATTGCACAAAAAGTACCACAAATCATAAGCAAATAATCCGTTCTTTCAGCATAATGAAATAATCGTGATAGAGGTACCATTTTGGCCTTATCTGGTGCCTTTTCAGTTACTTCTAGTGCAGCATTCGCACGTGGAGTCGCTACAGAGACATAATTATCTGCTTCAGCAGCTATCGGTACTTCGCCCGCCATCTACTTTCTACACTGAAAATGATAAAATGAAACCTGATTTATCACTATGTGATTGTCCTATTTATAGCTTCCTTGGTTTTGATTGGTTTAGATTGAAAGATCGTCAAATAACGATCATTGATTGGCTAAGAAATGATCTTGAACGGACGTGATTATGCGGTACATAGTGGCCATAAACTTAATGTGATTTTAAGTAATGATAGGATTTGTATGTGGAAATGGATGTTAGCAATCAGTTGCGAAATAGAAGGTATTTAATAGGAGAAAGGTCCACTTTATTTGAGTATGGACGATGGCAATGTGAGAGATGATGATCGGGGATAATGATGGCATATAAAAAATGGACCAATCGATGGACGATTTATGGATATGAATCATGATGTATTTAACATCTAAGAAATAGTTAAGATATCCATCTACAAAATCTATGGTTATCATTGAATGATGATCAAATCGAAATATTCAACGTTAAAAAGTTGGTATTAATGGCCAGTAGAGTCAACTGACGTGTGTACGATTACATCAACGATAAGAATTACTGTAAACCCATCTGCAGCTTTAGTATTTCGAATATTAATCTTGTTATTTGTTTGCACGTTTAAGAGCTATGTTGTAAGCTATTCTAATATCGCTTTTTATCATTTAAACTTTTCTTTCTTCATTCATAAATGTTAGTTGAAAACTTGACATAAAATGAAAGTGATTTTTTTGGTGATGATATCTCTTAGATGCTGGATTGAACAATGTTTTTGTTTGTGGTTAATTCTGGATTTTATACTAGATTAAATCATCTTATTTGTGTTTATATATGGTAATTTTGGTATATTTGGACTTTCCACTTATTTGTGGTTAATTATGGTAAGATTCTGTGGGTAAATGTGGTATTTTTGGTCAAAGCAGCACTTTCGTCTTATTTGTGGTAAAGTTTGGTATTTATGGCATTTTGCCACCACAGGCTTGTCAATTGACTTTGTGATGGCTGCCCGCGTTGCCAATCTCGATAATAGCCCTGTAAACATTAGCGTGTTCCGTGAGGATACACGTCGATTGCTCTTTGATGTGCTTGGTCGTTGCCGTATTAAGGACCGGCCGGCGTCCATAGCTCTCATTCTTGATCCAGAATTAAGTGGTCTTTTTCAACACATTCTGGTTGATGGAGCTTCAGTTCTCAAAGACTACGATGTTGTGCAATTCCGTGAGCTTACGCCTGATATTGCATCGAATCCAGGCACTGGCTATGATGCTATGGTGTTTATTGTACGTCCTACAGCAGTGGCTGCTAGTGGCATTGCTAGTATTGTCAAAGGTACTCGAAAGAATCAATGAAAATATTCATGAATGCAATAGCTTTGGACCCAAAGAAAGTTCGCTTTCACATGTATTGCACGCCTAAAAGAACGTTGGCGTGCGATGAAATGCTTAAAAAGTTTGGTGTTCATGGATCCATGATGTTTGGCGAATTTCCAATGGATCTTGTGCCTTATGAAGAAGATGTGCTCACACTTGAATTGAATGACGGCTTTCGAGATTTATTTGTTGATAATGACAAATCGTCATTGCAAACGGTTGCTACATCGATTAATAAACTCCAAGTGCTTTTTGGTGTCATTCCAAATGCAAGATTATATTTTTGTTAAAAGGAATCTTATGTTACAATATAGATCAAATATAAAGGAAGTATGTCCAAGGTTGCTGTTGAAATGGCAATGCACATTCAAAAGAAACAAAAATCTGATGGAATTTCACTTGGTGCAGCTGAACCTGAAATTGATACATTAATTGTCCTTGATCGTACTGTGGATCTTGTGACTCCATTATGTACTCCATTTACATATGAAGGATTGCTTGATGAAATTGTTGGTATTCAGAATGGGTAATGCAAGATTCATTAAACTAAAAGAATTAATTAATCTTAGCACAATCCGTGTTCCAACAGAGCTTGTTGAAGATCCCCAAGAAAAACCAAAGGCAAATGCTCCACCACCACCTCCATTTACTTCAGTTCCTTTGAACTCGAGTGATGATTTATATGCTGAAATTCGAGATTTTCATACTGAACGTCTTGGTGCTCATTTACAACATCTCGCAAAGGATATTCGTGATCGGTATGCATCATAACCATCAACATTATAATAGTTTCCTTAGCCATGAAGAATTTCGCAAGAAAAATGCATCGATTTCAGAAATTCGTGATTTTGTCAAACGTATTCCTGGATTGCAACTTCAATACAAACTTCTTAATCAACACACCAACTTGGCTCAGGTTGACTAAATCTATGGCTTTTGCCTAATAGCTATTGCTTTAGTTGTTGAAAAAGACCACTGATTCCAAAAGCTTTAATGATATGTGGTTTGCTGAACGTTCGATGCTTGAAGGACAAGCACTAATTGATGAATTGGAAGAGTTTATTGGGGTCCAAGAACCATTGCTCAAAGTAATTATCACCTAACAAAATAGAACCAATAACTTAACTTTCTAGGTACTTCGATTAATGTGTTTGCAATCCTTGACCAGTGGTGGTATTAAAGCCAAGTCGTACGATCATCTTCGCCGAGAAATTATCCAAACTTATGGCTTTCAAATGCTTCTTGTATTGACAAATTTGGAAAAAATTGGCCTTCTTCGCCGTCAAGATAGTCTTTTCCCAGTTGCAAGTTCATCAGCTTTTATGAGTGTACGCAAATCTCTACGATTAATCAATGACAATGTCAATGTCATGAACCCCAAGGACATTTCGTACTTTTATTTTTATAGAGCACGGTGTTAATGACATTGTTATAGGTATGTAACTAAGGGATATGCTCCATTGAGCGTACGCCTTGTTGAAATTGCTGCAATTAATAAAATGACACATACAACTGGCTGGCGTACTATTCATGACACACTCAAGCAACTTCCGGGACCAAGTGAAGAAATCAATCAACTTGCCAGCAAAACAGGAGACTCTGATCAAGGTACTGCCCCCCAGTATTTTAATTCATATGAATGGTACTTTTGTAGATGCTCCTGTAAAGAAGGAAGGTATTACGGAAGAAGAACGAAAAGTTATGGTGGTCTACTTTATCGGTGGGGTAACTTTTATGGAAATTGCAGCTTTACGTCATTTGTCCAAGCAACCTGATTGTATGAATTTCACCTTAAAATTTGCTTCTAATCAAATTTGAATAGGTCCTTATGATATCATCATTGCAACAACAAAGATTATTAATGGCAGTACGCTTATTAAATCCATTGTCGACAAGGAATTGTTGCCATCACTTGGATTTTAAGCAATTATATGGGATCGTAATACTCTAAAATCACCAAACTTTTTCATGTTCTCCAGCATAAATTCACCATCTCCTCGTCAAAAGCAAACAACAATGATCTCGATGGCATTAATAAACTTGTTTATTTCCATTTCATCCTTCCGAACAGTACAAATAAGTACCAAAGTTTCAATCAACTTGTGTGCAGACTAAGACATAAAGTCGTGTGTGTTTTTAGTTAAATAATAAATTGATTTGATTGGCCTAAGTAAAGTATGCATCTGATTTGATTGGTGCAAATACACCAATCGTGCACATTAAAAATTGGACATTTCTTACAATGACTATCGCAAAATCGCTTGTGGCTGATCGATGCATTCTTCTCGTTCTCTCTAGCAGTCTATTGACATGCACTGATAAAAGTGATGTGAGCCATGAAAATGAATACCCTTCGTCTTGTGACTTCTTGAATTTGGTAGCTTCTCGTGGCTGCAGTGCAGGCGTAGCTGCTTCCAAATCGACAGGTGTGTCATTTTGATACACATTCCATTGACATTTGTATCGTAGATGATGAGGATTGGGATGTTTTGCCATTCAAAAACTTTCTTGGAATTCAAGGATGGATGAAGACTCCATCGATGTAATTTGATTTTCAAAGAAAATATTGTTCATTTATGACAATTAGATTGAAAAAATACAAAGTGCCACATGTCGTCTTAACTACTATGCCAAGTGTCTTAGAGCACATGAAAGACACTGCTAATTATGAACTCTGTCGCATTCATGAGTTACCAGAACGAGTTCGTGCCTCAGCGAAAGAACCATCTCGTAACATTACTATTGTCCATCTTTCCGTTGAAGAATATTCAGGTAGTTCTCATCTGAATAAGTGGAAATATAGTGCTTTGCAGAGGAATTAGATGCGTGCTTGATGGCTCTGCTAGAAGAACAACATGAAAGCTTCTTTGGTGTGGTGAAAGAAACTGATTTAGTTCTACCATCCGAAAGCAGATTCCAAAGCAGAACTTTATTTCCATTGCCTAAACAAAGTTGGGCCAAACAAAATGATCAATACACTGAGGCAAATATTGAAAAGTATGCAATTGAATTAAAAACTCATAAATCTAATCATGAATAACTAGTCACCGAGCAATGGTCTATGCATTCTATGCTCCACAACAAGTACGTCCTGATGCTCTCACTGCTTTTGACACAAAAGAAATGTTGGAGCATGGTGGCTATGGTATCATCCATGCTTCGACAATCCTAAAAGAAATTTTGTTTCGTCTTGGGTATACTCCAAAGTATGGAGCTTAAGCTCACTATGAATTGTCTTTTAAACCATATTAAGACTTGCCATCCATTACTCGTTATTATGAACTTATCCTTCCATAAAACAAGTCAAGTGGTATACTAATAACTAACCACAAGATTTAGTAAACATACGTTAGTTGAAGTCTTCAGGTTGCCTTTCAAGAGGAATGTTTCTATAGGTAGGTTTTCATAATTCGGCTCGTGATATCGGGATGTCAGTGCCTTCATAAGGCAAATTAGCGTGTGTCTTTACATCAGCTACATAGACCACCCATTTACGGGTTATTTTGCATAAAACCACCAGAATACAATTGTGGCGAGCATATATTCCACTTCGATATCGAAAAACTAAACATCTTCATTGCCATTCTTAAGTTACTTGTAATAGACATGCAATAAACTATTCTTCCAACTTCAACCATTAGATCGATATGTGAGTTGTTGTTTGCGTGCATATTCCAATCTACCAAATGTCAAACAAGTCTTCAGGGATTTCGCTCACAGGCTCACAATCTATTGCTTCAGGCATGTTTGCTGGGTGTATTACTCGGTCTTGCACGTCACCAATGGATGTGTTAAAAATCACACTCCAAGCTCAACCATCTCGTAGTGCAGTTCAGCTACGTCAACCAATGCAAACCATCGCGTACAACGTCATGGCTTCCATCAGTCGAACGTGTCGTGAGTTGTACACGGTTGATGGCATCAAAGGTTTTTGGCGAGGCAACCTTGCTGGGTGCTATCGCTTGGGGCCTTATTGTGGCATCAAATTTTGTGTTTATGACACTCTACACCGTCGACGAGATTCCACGGCTAATGTGGATTGTGCCATTGATGGTGCCATGGCTGGAATGGCTGCTACACTTGCAGTATACCCGATGGAAGTAGTTCGCACTCGCCTTATTCTAGAACGAAGCCCGGGAATCCTTCAAGGTTTAGCTAGCTTGTACAAAGCCGAAGGACTACGTGGTTTTTACAGAGGTGGCTTAACGGGTCTTGTTGGTGCCATTCCATTTGAAGGACTTCAGTTTGCTTGTTATGAGCTTGGACGAGGTTATGCATTAGAGCACCACTGGCCAGCATGGCGATGGGACGAGAACAAAACACAGTTAAGCCCAGTTGACATTTTAGTTACTGGTAGCTTATCAGGTATGGCAGCTCAACTGGCATCGTACCCTTTTGATACAATTAAAAAGAGGCTTCAAGCTCAAGCACTTGGTACAACAAAGAAGTACAATGGTATGGTCGACGGTTTTCGTCAAATTGTTCGAGACGAAGGCTTCTTTGCTTTGTATAGAGGAACTCTACCAAATATGGTGAGGATCACGCCATATGCTGCAATTATGTTTGCATCGTATGAAGCTGCAAAACAATTCTTTGCTTCACATAATTAAGAATGTATTGATTAATAAATTATACTTGAAGAGTAAACTATTTACTAAATGTCAATGAAGATACAAAATCATGATGCTACTTGAACTTGGTACATCACATGGTCATTTTGCCCTACAAATCCAATGGCAGCTGAGCAGAATTGTACAAGGTCGGTTAATACTGGCGGTGTTTACTCTTTTAAGAATGTTTTCTAAAGAGAAGAAATTAGGTTTTACATAACAACAAGCTCGATTGGTTCGACAAAAGCTTGGCATCACACCACTTGGTGCCTTTATGAACGGTAATTTATGATAGAAATGTCATTTTGGCATCAAACCACAGAATCTGTTGCGAATCTACATAACTTTCGATACAATCGTCAGTCATATTTAATCTTATCGCTGTTATCTAAATTGTGGTTGTGAATGGGCAAGATCCTGGGAGCTTAAGATTAACATTTTCCGAAATCTTTTAACTTGAGTTGAGTATGATGATGAAACTAAATTGATCGGCATATCAATTGGAATCATATTCAGGATGCCCAGGCGCATCCAAAGCTTCTTCTATGAAAGAACTTTGGGATTTGGCGACATCTGACGCAAGTTTGCCGTTTGTACCGTAGTCCCACAACATTTCACAAGTCATACCAAAATCTAATCCCACACCTGATTTCATTAATTTCCTTAAAACAATACAATTTGCACTTTTCTGATCATTCTAGTGTTAAAATGACTAGCTATTTTACAAGGAACAAAGATGAACGTGCTATAGATTATACTCTAGTTGATTATAGTGCTTGTTTTATATCAATATCCACCCACAAAACGATACGTACGTTGGATCACGTTACTATTTAAATGAATATCTGGTTGTGATCAAATCCCTTTTTTTGCTTGTCAACGGGTTTTTGCATGCATTTAAAATCGCGTGATTTGATTGGACCGTTTGAATGTCGCCTTTCTACTAAAAACTCCATCAGTTGACCTATTCATTTTGCATTAAGAATTGAAGCTAACAATGGCAACAACAACTAGTACAGCATCTTTATCTGGACTTCAATCTGTGACTGCTGGTGCATTTGCAGGCTGTGTAACCCGTTCAGCAACATCGCCATTGGATGTCATGAAAATTATTTTTCAGGTTCATGGAGCTCCTGGTGGTTCGACACTAACTCTTGGTGCTTCATTGAAACAAGTGTGCCGAAGTTTATATGTTCAAGAAGGACTTCGTGGCTTTTGGAAAGGTAATCTTGCTGGTTGTTGCCGCCTTGGACCATATACTGGTGTTAAATTTTGGATTTTTGATGGACTCCAAGCCCATCTATGCAGCCGAGAAAAGCCCAGTAATTTTGAACATGCTGTGTGTGGTGCTATTGCTGGGATGTTTGCTACTGTGTCTGTGTACCCAATGGAGGTGGTTCGCACTCGTATTATTGTAACAAACCCAGGACAAAAATCTAGTTCTATGGGCATTCATAGAACATTGCAACAAATTTACCGCGCTGAAGGACTTCGTGGTCTTTATCGTGGCGGACTTTCAGGCTTGGTGGGTTCTATCCCATTCGAAGGCATTCAATTTGCCTGCTATGAATATTGCAAGAGCATTGCTATTGCTTACCAACAAGAACATGGCAAGAAAAAGTTGGGGTCCGTAGATTATTTGGTCATTGGTAGCATTTCTGGGGCAGTAGCTCAAACTGTGTCGTACCCATTTGACAGTGTCAAGAAACGTTTACAAGCTCAAGAACTTGGAGCTAAACGCTACAATGGGATGACTGACTGTTTTCAAAAAGTGATCCAAGAAGAAGGCGTAGCAGCTTTGTTTCGAGGAACTTTGCCAAATATGGTTCGAATTGTACCATATTCGGCAGTCATGTTTGCTTCGTATGAAGCTGCTAAGGCTTATTTGATTTCTATGGCGTAAAAAGTATGTGATGTGGTGTATGTACAATAGCTAAATAAAAATATTAATATTTATACATTAAAATTTTTGAATTCCATTAAATCAGTCATATCTTTGCCTTTATCCTGATGTGTATCCTAAAGCAAATAGAAATGATCATTCTAATCCTATGTTTGACTGGCGCGTCAATATTAATAACTTGATCATTTCTCATTCTCTGGCTTCTCCATACTACTATATGACACATGAAGTTTTCTAATCTGTCAGCTTGTTCACAATTGCTGCAAGAACTAGTCATTATGATTTCGTGGTAGATCTCGAGGATCAGTTTAAAGAAGCAACAATGATTTGTCAGGATTTGAGAACCAATTTAATATCTGAGGTAACAAGGACAAGTATTAAGAGATTTGAATAAATCATACATTTCATTTCAATAAGGTCGAGTTTAACAACAACGACATTTCACTCGGAAATACTTGCCCATTGTTTAATGTGAATAGTCACATTACTTAAACTTCAACACAAGTAAGCCTCAAACTACTCGTGGAGTGAATAGATTATTTCTATCAAATTAAAAAGGCATCGTACACCACTGACAATAAAACTGCGATATCGTTTAGAAGATGTCTTCTCTTAACGAATTAAACAAATAAGCGAACCGTACTACAAGAGAGTGATCCGATGTTGTTTCTCAGAAGATATCAAAAAGATAATTTTATCAACTGCATGATAAATCCTTGCCAACTTATCTCTAACGATACTGTAGATTTAATTCCTAACGGGTTACAGTAGCAAAGCAATGAGTATCTTGTTGAAGTGGACCCAGTTACATGCGTTGAAGGTACACATTGTTAAAGATTATTCTAGATGTTTTAATTGTGGACAAAAATAACATCCACGTGGCATAACTTTATACAATGGAGCTTTATGGAAATCCCAAGATTAGCTCATACTAAAACTCCATTAAATTATTGGCTTGTTTTATAGCTTGGATTTGACATGCGACGATGTGATCACTTTTGAATTTTCATGGCTGCTCAAACATCGAATGTAAATGGTACTTGCTCGGTGATTGCCGGTGCATTTGCTGGTTGTGTTACTCGCTCGTGCACCTCTCCATTAGATGTTTTAAAAATTTGGTTTCAAGTAAATAATCCGACAGCACTTACTACACCGGCAACATTTTCATTGCCTCAAGTGTGTCGTCAACTTTATGCCCATGAAGGCATTCGTGGTTTCTGGAAAGGAAATCTCGCTGGTTGTTTTCGCCTTGGTCCATATTCGGGGATTAAGTTTTTTACGTTTGATATGCTACAAGTGCACATGTGCAGTCGTGGAACACCGAGCAATCTTGAGCATGCTACTTGTGGTGCCATTGCTGGTATGATTGCTACAATGACCGTGTATCCGATGGAAGTTGTTCGAACTCGGATAATCGTGCACACCTCAAAGGAAAACAAAAAATCAATTGCCAAAATGTTGACGGATATCTACCGAGTTGAAGGACTTCGTGGACTTTACCGTGGTGGTTTGTCAGGACTTGTTGGCTCGATTCCTTTTGAAGGTGTGCAATTTGCTTGTTATGAGTACTGTAAGAGTTATATTCTTCACCGACGCCTTGCTAATCAAGACAAAAGACCTTTGGCATCGCTTGATTACTTGGCTATTGGAAGCATTTCAGGAGCTGTTGCTCAAACGGTGTCGTACCCATTTGACAGTGTCAAGAAGCGTTTACAGGCCCAAGAACTTGGAGCTAAACGCTACAATGGAATGACTGATTGTTTTCAAAAAGTTATTCGGGAAGAAGGCATGCCAGCATTATTTCGAGGAACGTTGCCAAACATGGTACGCATTGTACCATACTCGGCTGTCATGTTTGCATCGTACGAGGCTGCGAAGAAGTTTTTGAGTTCTCTATAAGTTTGCTATCGTGCATATTTATTCATGTATTGATGCAAGTCTTTACATCTTTGTAAACTAATTAACTTTTTACGTTAACTATATTGTGTTTAAGCTATCTTGACTTATACTGCTATCTTTTTAGATGGATTCACATTCACTACACTTAACCACGCTCCCAATGAAGCAAAGAGAGGAACATTCTTGTAAACTTGACAAAAGTTTGCCAAAGCAGTAAAATGGTCCATCACTGTTGTAGATGTAGCATAAAGCACTTTTTCAAGGTCTGATGGACACAAATATGGTGGTTGGCGAAGATCTTCGGCTAATGAAGCACTTCCTTGCATACAGCAAGCAAATTTTACACAATGTTCAATTCCAAAACAATGACCAAGTTCATGAACAACAGTTCGACAAATTCGTCCCAGCCAGATATCTTTTAAATCACCATCAGTGCTGTAAGCATCAATAGCACCTTTAATTGCTTCAATTGTATTGTCAGGTTCTTTATCATGACAAAGTGGCCACACATCGGTACTTGACAAACCCAATGCGTTATCTAAAGATGGATGATATCGAGCACTTGATACAACAGCTACTCTGCTAGCACCATAAGCTCTACCACAAGTAAAATCATCATTTTTGCCTTCATACAGATCATGTTCAACTAACCACACCACAGCATAAGTACCAACAGTAACAACATCTTCAATCAAGCCATCCAAAAGATCATCTAGATTAAGCTGATAAGCAAACATTTTGTCCCTAGCTGCTCGAATACGAACTCTTAAAGAACTTGTGCTTTTTCCAGGCACTGGTATTAATCCAACGTATTTCTTGCTACTATCCCAAACTGTCATTTCTGGTGCACTTAACACTTTGACAATAAACCCAGTGTAAAAAGCTTTAATAAATTCAGCAACATCTTCAGATGATGGATGATTAGTAGAAGAGGACTTTTGTGTAGCCCGAGCATTGTAAACTGTTTTTACAAAGGCTGTAGCATTTGATGCTAGAATTGGTGGAGGTACTACATAAATAGTTTTACGTCTGGAGGTCACTGGGTTACGGTTGGGGTCATTTAACCATTCAGTAAAAGTTTGTTGAGGGCAATCAGGATCTAATACAAGTTCATCATTTGGACGACGAAGCGGTTCAGGACAATAAAAATTCCCTAGAGAATGTTTTCTCTTGACCATGGCAAGTCAAATTTAAATATGGGAGAGGGATATTGGATATCGTAAAATGGCGGGAAAAAAATCTATTTCTTATTTCCCACATTTTCTGCAATCATGTTTCAACATTGAAAAGAGCCAAATATGGTGTAAGAGTACCGACTGCATTTGGTCAAATTTCAGAATGCATTTTTTAGGACATCAAATGTTTAAGGTATTGCTGTAGTAAAGACTTAAAAAAATGATCGAATTAGCTAATTTTAATGAATGCTGATTCATTGATTGCTTTTGACCTTTTTCATTTAAAACAAATACTATACTATACTTTGTTATCAATAACAAGTTGTTGGTACCTAATTGTTTGCTTTGAAAATGCCATCACATATAAACTTTTAGCGGAGTTAATGATCGTTTGCTGCGAGAAAAAAGTTCTTAGTTTGCATAGTAGATTGTAAATTGGTTAGTTTTATAATGTCAATATTTCATCTTTAGCTGTGTTAGTCGTTCCAAGTGTGGTCCAATTGATCAAATAATGATCGAAATTTAGTCCTGACGCCCACTAATCCAAAATTTAAGTCAAATGAAGAAATAAATGAACTACATCAAAGATTTCGTCAGCTTGTTCTTCCCAATCTTCAGATTCAAAATCAATTTCTTCCTGTGGAGGTACTGCATTATTGTCACTAGTATTGGATTGTACATGTTGCCTATTTTTTATCGATTACAGACTCATTATTAGGTGAAAATACATACGAGTACATTTGCTTCATCCATTGCCGCTTTTTTTCCTTGCGTTGCTGTAATACTTGCTGTTGGCGAACAACTCTTAAGTGATGGTGTGCCTTACGTTTATTAGCTGTAGCAATCTACATCTAAGCTTAGCATAATTACAATAAATATTTACGGTAATAGGATCGACTTCATTTGTTGGTGCAATCACTTTAGAAGTCACAGGACGCCAACCATTATTATCCCATCGACGATACCAACCACGAACATCACTTCCACATTGATTTGCTCCATAATAGGCATTGCCAACTCTAATAATTTTTGTGACTCCAACACCTAAGATAACTTGAGCCAAGTAATAGATACAATATCAACCAGGTTTTGATGGGTGAATATTCACATTCCGTGGGCCTACTTGATGAGCTGTTGTATAATCTTTGGGGCTGAAAGCATTCATATCACACACAGCACCACGTACAAAAATTTTGTAGTAAATTGTTGGTGGAAAGGCACACCCACCTAGTCGAAAGCGAACCTATTTTCAGTCAATTACTTTACATTTAACTTTAATTACTTGAGCTCCTGTAGCTGCATCAAGCAAGTGAGCTTCTGATGGATTAATTGCTTTAAGCATAAGCATCGGATCACCACTATTGCGAAAATGTATCAAGTCTCTGTAATAGCGGTAGATTCGTCGATTTGTATATCGTCGCCATAGAATTTGAATTCTCGAAGCTGCTTTATCTCTTGGAGTCATTTCATGTATAGCTATTGCTTTATGATAATACATTCGCCATTTATACTGAATCTGGATAAATTATGTTAAAGTTTCGATTAGTTTTAATATTATTATACCTGCATTGCGGCGATGTGATACATTGGATGACGCTGAAGTATATAATTCCACTTGAGTGTGTACATTCGATACCATGCCTAAATAAGGTGGTGATTAATTTTTCATTTGTTGTGTACTACTTGAATTCGCAAAATACAAAATTTCTTAAATCCTTCTCGATCCTCATAATCTCCATTGTGTTTAGCAATAAATCGGTGCATTAAGGACATTCGTATATGCCTTTTGGGTTGTTTCTGAAAAATAGTTAACCATGACATAAACAAATTAATAAATTTACTCGGTATTTCTTTCGACCAATATATCCCCGGGCTAATTTCTACAAATACATTACTAGATGTAAGCTTAATGAAAATGACTTGAATAGCAATTGCAGCCAAGTTTTGTGCTGCCATCGGGTATTCCCAAGGTCGTTGAATTATAATCTGTTAACCATTAACTTGAATAGTTGAATAACATTTTGATGAATACCCGCTTTTCATGTCGAGATTTTCGCATGAAGAGTGATTCCCATGGTTGCTTTGAAGGTAGTCTATTTGATTTTTTGGTTTTATAATTTCGTCTTTGAAATTTGCTACATTGGATTATCGTTAGTGTAAAAAGACTCTTATTGTTACCTTTGGTATCGTCCTGCTTGAATTGCTAAATCTCGAAGCTTTCTCTCAATAATATCACGCTTTCTTTCCTTGGCACTAACCATTTACTTAAACATGTATTTTTGGATGGTGGAAATCAGAAATATCATTCTTAGTTTTATGGTGAAAAGTGTATATATTGTAAAATTGTTATATGGAGTTCATAGCTAAAACAATACGAATATGGAAAGGCTCACTTGAAAAATCTCGTGTACGTAATTAACACGAGGGATGCAATAGAGAAACCAAACGACAAATAGACCCAATTGGCATGACTGAATGGACTTTTATGTGGATTTTTGGACACAATTCCCATTTGATCTTCAACTTTTTTTATGCGTTGGCGAACAGAATAAACCAAGCATGCTGGAATCACCCACTAAAAGAAAATGGTTCACAAGCAATTTTGTAATAAAAATTACCTGAATACCAAGACCAGCATAAGCACCAGTCAATCCAACAAGCATTCCTACATTTTCAGTGCACATTGCTACTAAAACTGGTGGAAGTACTGCTGCAATAGCAAAAATGCTAACATTTTGAGACTGGAATAGTGTTTGCAAATTGCCACGTAGAGTAATGGAAATGATTGGAAAAGAAGTACTACAAAGGTATGGTAAATAATGATACAACATTTTATTGTAGCATACCTGAGAGTAAACACTGGAAACAAACTGAGAAAGAATGCAATAGGGCGAATAGGATAATCATCAAAGTTTAAAGTATAGACATCCTATACACGAAATTATTCAACGATATTCAGAATTGTTCTTACTTCAACATCTTTAGGGAGAAAGCGAAATGTCGCCGACACCGATAGAATAGTATAAACAACAATAACAGCCTAATAATTCAAAAATCATTAGCCCGTTGTCATGTAAAGAGTTGTACAATAAATGCAGAGATAAGAACACGACCAACGGCTTGCTTTCTCTTAATAGGGGCAATGATACCAGGGATGCTATGATGACACATAAACGAATAAATGCAAACTCCAAAAAAGTCAGGAAGCATATTAAGATTTTCATGTGCAAGTACATCAGTAGTTGAGCGTCCTTGTCCGTGAAAAATACCAATTAAAGCAAGGATAATCATTAAAGTAAACGAAGCATGACGCATGACAGTAGTAACCAGTTGGATACATTTAGTTTTTTGCATGTGGCCAAAAGCAAATGAACCAAGTGCAATACCAAATACACCAACAAATACACGATAAAGCTCTGAGCTAGTTAAGCCAACATTAGGACATTCCCACACAGTAACATCCATTGATGGGCGAGGACAAATAGCTTCACGAACACATTTGGAAATAGCTACAGTGTTACAGTCAGCATTCCCCTAAAAAATTTACTTCTTACCAACAGCATAAATGGCCAAATCCCCATACAAATAGGCTGTCATACAAGTGTAAAAAGCTGCAAGTCCATGCGACGAAAAGAGTTCGGTAGCAACATTGGCGAGTTCTATCTACAAATCATTTTTAATTGGCACAACATAACGAAATTGTTTACTTTTTCAGAGACATCATAATACAAACCAGTACTAACAGTGCTTTCTTCTTCCTATTGCATTTTTAACCATAGCCATTGAATTCTAGAAATACCTCAAATCGTCCAAGTAATGGAAATTCTTCTTCACCTGACATTGAAAACACAGCAGTCGTAGAGGTATTCTTTACAGAACACTCAGCATTACGTAAACGACGTAAAGCATTGACACCAGCAATAGCTTCAATGACAAAAGTAGCAGAAATATAACTTGTAAAACCAAGAACACAAAGTGCACAAATGCCATATATCAAACCAACTTGAGCAAATGCGTGAGGAATAGCCAAAGCACCAGCTCCAACAATTAAATTGAAAAGAAAGACAAAGCCTGTAAGCGGAGAATAATAACTTGCATCTACTGAGCTCATTGTTACAATAGTGAGAGCAATAAGATATGACGACAACAATAGAAAGTGCAAAAAAGAAAACAAAGTCATAGTTGGGCCTAGGTATCTGAGAAAAATGGATACTTTATTTAAATAAACAAGATTAATGTCCTAGATTAACTTTGATGCCCATCACAAAATGCACCAATTAAAATTAGTTCAGACATGTGTAAACCAATAGAAAATGAGATAGTACGCTAGGGTAAGTGTTGTTCCAACTTCAACTGAGGTCAGATACATTTTGAGGTTAGGCAACATTGTTTGTTTTTCAAGTAATGGAATTAATGGTAATTAAGAATCGAACGTAAAGATTATTTATTGTGATTGTTAGACATATGTGTGTTGGAATTGTTGATATTAAATTTTTTATGCAATGGACAAATTAGATTTGGTTTATATTGGGTGAAAGATAGTGTTTTTTTCTAGACTTTGCTGAATGCGCAAGAACAATCGACATAGTTTGTTATACATAGTAATTGAAGAAAGTTGAGATTGGATATTGGGTATGGTAACTTAGTGCTATTCGAGTACTAAGTCAAATATAGTTTTTTAATAGTAGTGTGGAAGATCACAATGCAAAATATAGATCAAGAAAGTTAGGATGAATAGAAATGCAAAAAAGTGTATCTAGGTCTTTACAATTAACAACGATAAAAAGCAATAATGTGATGGATACATCTGAAGGCTGAAAAATGACCTAAGGTAGCTTGAAACCATAGCCTAAATTTTTGATGATATGATACATTTTAGTGACGTTAGTGTCCAAGAGAATTTTTCTTGAGTAGTTAAATCTCGTTCAATTCAAATGCCAAGATAAATCCTCTATGGTGAAAAATCCAAGTTTTCCTCACAGAACTGCCATTATACTTTCGCATAATAGTAGCCTCAACAAAAGTGTTTTTGTATGATTTCACTTTGTATTGCTTGTAATATCAATAGGCATCATAATAACCCACCCAAGATTTACGAATGCTGAAGAATCAACGATTTCTCTTGTCTTGCCAGTCTTCAATTAACACCACGGGAGTGTTAGGCTCCTTTGAACTAGATATAAATTCTAAGTAGCTTTGCTAACAATCAAACCATAAAGCTTTAACATTTTTTAAACTTTGGTTTTTAGACAACCACGTTTTTAAAATCATAGTTACCAAAGCTGCAATACGGTGATATTTCTATTTGGACTGAATAGAAATACCTAGTTGTCCAAGTTGTTGCCAAGACAGGCTAATTGGTCAACTTTGATACAACACACTTGGGACATCAGTCTACAAACTCAATTTCAAAAAGTTCTCATTGCAATCAAAACACCCCTCTCGAAGTTCCCATTTTTACTTATATTATTCTTAACTGATTGCAAAGAAGACCATGTTCCATTTGTCTTTTATCAAAACCTATTGAAGAGCAATATAAAGCTTTAGGAAGCTTGAATTTCTGCCCAGAGCTTATTGCACTAATGTGCCATTTAGTAACATTATGAATTTTAGACAGCATCATTTTAAGTAAAGCAGCACGACTCTGTTGGCACTATTCTTTCACATGCACTAAACTAATTTCCTAGTTTTAGAGCATCATTTGTAAAATGTGAGCATGACTCCATTGACACTACAACTCCAAATACACAAAAACTAATGCTTAAACGATTTGAAGTGTATATTCGCATAATTCAACGTACATAAAAGATCAATAAAAATTTTGCGATAAATCAAGTGCTTCCAAGACAAAACAATCATTCAAATTTGCTATCATCAGA
Source organism: Thraustotheca clavata (assembly GCA_002081575.1). NCBI lineage: Eukaryota > Oomycota > Saprolegniomycetes > Saprolegniales > Achlyaceae > Thraustotheca > Thraustotheca clavata. Next base: position 13,701 of record JNBS01000447.1, on the reverse strand, counting down.
TCCGGATAATTATTGCTCTGATTGTGTCAATGTCCGGATAACTTGATCATTTTGCCAATCAAATAGCAAATCATCTTGTCAATAGCTATGCCGCAGTCACACGATCGACTTTCTTGTCCTTTTAATGCGTTCCCATCAACGTTAACAACTGAAAAACAATATTGCCAAGACAATATCCCTTGTGTTGTTGATGCACAATGTGTTGTACTTGATTCTGAACCTGGAAAGTACTCCAATCTTTTTCATATTGCGAATCTTAAAAACTGGCCAACTTCGGAATTGTAATTTACTTTTTCAATTGTCATGTATGAAAAATGTGTAGATTAATTGAATCAAGTCCTGATTTGAGCTTGGATGGATTGGTTTTATCCAATAACTTGACTGAAATGTAATTTAAAAGATGATTATTGTAAAAGTGGTTGATATGACAATTTAGTGGATTTGTTGATTGTGGTTTGAAGACATGGCCTAGTGAAATTGTACTTCCAAGTGGCTTGTTAAAATTGTATTACAAATAATATATATTTAAGATTTACAATTATGTAGGAATTTGAGTCAAAATCGTTTGACAGCTTTGCCAAAGAATTTGCCCAAGACGTTGGAGTCACTGTACGCATACAATAGATATTCAATGTCGCCTCATATTATGACAGATCTGTTGACCACAACAATATTGTATTCATTGACGAGAGTATTATCTCTGTGTCGAACATGTATGCAATCCAGTTCATGCATCATACTTAAATATCTCGTAGGAGTGCTCAAAACAACACCATGACTTCTTTGAGTAATGTAAAGTTTGACTCTGTAAATATGTAAGAGTTGGATTACTATTAAAGGTTATTTATGAATGGAAAATGTAGTAAACTTGGTCAAAGTGTGTCGAGTTTGGTTAATGTTACTTTTACGGATCGTCTTCAAACTATGTAAGCACAAACAATTTAATATGTTTGATAAAGTTGAAATATGCTAGTGTGTGCAATGGTTGTGATATTTCCAACTTTATTGTTGACTATGAATCGTACCAAATTTTGAGTCGTTCGTCTGTGTCTGCATCGTTTGGTTCAATTGAGTTTAATCAAGCAGCTTGTGATGCAGTATTTGGCACTCCACGTCGTTTAAATGACAAATTGGGCTCAACTGTTTGTGTATATGGTACGATGTTGCATTTGGCATGTAATAACTTTATTAGGTACTCCTGTTGAAATCATGGTTGAGGAGACAGGGGCCACTTCGTCTTCTTCTTCCAAGTCTTTTATTTACATTGGAGCTGGTGCTGCTGTAGTTATTATTGTAGCTATTGTGGCATTTCTTTATTGTCGTAAAAAGAAGTCACCTTCGTCTCAAGCCACTGGAGGATCAGGTGGTGGTGTATTTCAGCCTGTGCAAGTTAAATCTGATGTATCACCAAGCAGCTCTGCTAAGCTTGCAAGTTCGCTCAAAGAACTTTATGCATTGCGTATTCCATACGAAAGCATTCACTTGTTGGAAAGAATAGCTGAAGGCTCAAGTGGCGAAGTTTGGAAAGGCTCATATAACTCTCAAGTAATTGCTGTCAAAAAGCTTTTACAATCTAAAATCAACTATGAAAACGTTGAAAGATTTATTGATGAACTCAAGCTTATGTCTCGGTACAATATCTGAACAAAATTGCATAGAATTTATTGTATTGACTTAGTGCGAAAAGTCCTTCAATTGTGTCACTTATTGGTGTAAGCTGGAATGTACCAACTCAAGTTATTGGCGTGATTGAGTACATGAACAATGGAGATCTTCGTGATTTCTTGGCTCAACACACTGTCGAGGACGTGTCTTGGAATTTTAAACTTGGTGTGATGAAATCCATCATTGATGGTATTATCTGCTTGCATCGCATGCATGTTATCCATCGTGATTTAAAGTCTCGTAATGTCCTTATGGACACTGAAAAGGGAGCCAAACTTACAGACTTTGGCGTGTCAAGACAAGAAACTCAAGAAACAATGACTGTTGGTGTTGGTACTTATCGTTGGATGGCTCCTGAAATTTTGGAAGGAAGTCAATACACTGTTGCTGCTGATGTGTATTCTTTTGGTACTTGTTCAAATGCTGCAATTTTTTAATCATTTTTCGCTATAGGAATGGTTTTGTCTGAATTGGACACACATCTCATTCCATACTCGGATAAAGTTGGTCCAAAAGGCCGACCACTTGTTGATACCACAATTATTGGCATGGTTATGAATGGATCAATCCAGCCAACATTTTCTGAAAAGTGTCCTGCGCAAGTTAAAAATCTTGCTGAAAGATGCATTAAATTTGAGCCTTCGGAGCGACCAACTGCAGAAGACATTGCTCGTGAACTCAAATCGATGAAACTCTAGTTGAAATCTGTGTCATCAAAAACAAAAAAATTTCCACTTGCTTTAGTCAGATAAACAAACAATAAGTGAGAATCTCTGTCTGATTTAGTTATGATGTTTTTTTACTTTAGATTTCTGTCAATAAACTCTAGGCATTGTGCATCTTTATGTTTGAAAACAAATTATCAAATATAGTATTGTACTTTACTGTAACATTCTGAAGCAAAATTTTATACTTGGTTTATGACCTAGGAAATATTTCAATCAAGTCGAGTTTCTAATCTTAAAATATGGACAAGAACTTACAGCTTGTCATTGTGAAAAGTTTGAAAATTTAATAAATTTGCTGCTTAATTAAACATCATCACATACATTACGCCCAAAACTATGATTTTTGGTAGTAGAACTTGTTGTCCTGAAAATCTTGGTTGAGGTAGATTTGTTGTCGTTCAGTGTATATTAAATTTCTGTTGGGATTAATATAGTCCAAATTGGTCACACAATACTCGGATAAGAAGTATGGAAAAAATTTCCACTCAATTGATCCAACTAATATGACCAGGAGCTGAAGGATGTATTATATTTGAACCTTTGGAACGAAGAAATTGCTCAGATCTACCTTATTGAAACAAGTAATGGCTATGGAATGGTTGAATGCTTATATTGTGTGCATTGATCAATTGAGCAAAAACTAGTTAAGACAAAAAGTTATAAATTTATCATGCGGTATTGCTTAGCTCTGTTACACTTCTTAATTTTTTTAGTATAAAGACTCATATCTGTCAAATGACATATATATTGCACATGACACCAAGCAACTTAATGTGCATTCAAGTAGTTTGTAGAATTGTTCAATGGAAACTTGATAGCAATCTTGTTTCCGCTTGAAAATTTTAGTTGGTTTGTATATTAATATGAGTGAGGAGGACTGACCAAACAGACAAGGACAATATCTGTACAAACGGCCCAAAACATTTCTATGAATCCCAAACTAATTATAATCAAGCAATTGCACTTTTTTCATAGCTAATTGAAATGATTGCTAGTCGTGTGTTGGGTTCGAGTCATCTTCAAGGCAATGACCCAAATAACCCTCGTGTATTTACCCTATTTTACATCATACAAATTTATAAATGAGCCTAGGAAAGTGCAATGACATCTAGTGTCACAAAAAGTGAATCTTTCGTACAATCTAATGCTTTTCAAAATTCTAACATGTAAATCAAGGTTAGACGATAAATGGCCCAGAAAGAGAAAAAGAGGTTCTGTCAATGAAATTTGAAGCATTGTGTCGGATATTATCCAATTTAACTGCGGGTGCTCATGTATTGCTATCTCTTCTGACATTGGTCATTCTTTTCACTCAAGTAAGAAAAAGTTTAAAATTTTGCAACCAAACTATTATATCGGGAATGTTTGGAAGACGTGTTATATCAGACAATGCTCAGTCACCAGATTACTTTTGGTCTGCATATCAAAAATAATGTATGTTAAATGCTCAAGGGTTTGTTCCTGGTAGTTGCACAGCGATGGAAATGGATGCAACCACTGCAGCAGCATGGTCTACTGTGAGCTTACTTTTGGCAAAACATTGGGCATTAGTGCTACAACAAGGTACATAGTTCCAATTATTAAAAATCTCAAGTGAAGTTAGCATCAACTTTATACATCACAACTTGCATTACTGGAGCTACTATGGAAGTTGGGTGGGGAACTTTAAACTTTGCAGCTGGATATGATTATTATCCTGAGTGTTTACGAACAACTGGGGCTCAACAAATTGCTGGAATAGCTTTACTCGAAACTGCGGTAAGAGTAATTTATTTACATCAGACTATTGTGTACAAAGTTAGGTTAGTGATGATATTGGAGTGTACATGTTGACACTTTATTCCGATCTAAATGCATCGATGCTGGTTGTCAGACTATGCTTTGCTGTAATTTCATATTTTATTGTACAATGTTATTGAGCATACCAGTACTGATGGATCAATACGAAAAATCATGTCGAACCCCATAAAAATTTCTCGGGTTACCTGGATGGAGTGAAGGTATGATGAAAATTCACTAAAGTTTTAAAGTTTAACTAGGAAAACATTTCGGTCATCCTGTTAGCCCAGCGTGGAATTGTGGTCATAATATTGACAACTCTAATGAGCTTATCGTAGTGCAAATTGTATTGATTGTTTTGACATTGATGCTTCCAAATGGAGATATTTACAATACTTATGAGGGTACGTCTTAAATTTGGCTAAATATTAGATAACATGATAGGAATTCGAGGCTTTATTAGAGGGAAACCAGTCCTTACATACGCGTTATTATCGGGTCTAGAGCGACGAAAGGTACTCATAATGACAAATATCTGACTTTTTAAGTAATATAGATATTGTTGCTGTGTATTACATTAAATGCGGCACCATCATTGACCTATTTAGAGGTGTCAAGAATCTATCTCTTTAGCGTCAATGGTTATAAAATTTGGTGTTTCTCATGTGCTATGCTAGCAACATACTTTTCATTTTTGACAATTGGCTGTCTAAGGTTAGTTAATTTTATCATAAACCTGAAAATCTGTTCTAGCTTAATCAGTGCCATTCCAGTGAAATGGACTCGATGTATTCTATTTTCTGCACCAATTTATTTGTACGTGGCAATACTATCGATATACATGGCGTGCTCTCCAATTGAAGTATTTACTGATGCATACAGTATGAATTTTGGTCGGGAAAGCATTAAGTAAGTCTTTTAATAATTTTTTACTGCCTCACCCTTATTGCACCTACGACACTTAATAACGATACATGGCCTAGTGGTTCCTATGTGCCTAATAGCATACCAACAATAGTTGAAATTTTAAAATCTGAAGTTTGGGAATCTCTTGTAAAATCGTTTTCATTGTCGATTGTTGTATCGATGGTGAAAATTACATAACAAGCAAACAGTTAGACTAATTGTGAAATTAATCCTTAAATTACATGTGTAGGTGGTTGATGTCATTAGAATGGCATCATTCCAATGGATTTATTATGTATTGTGGACTTCCGTTTATGATAACATCTTTACCCTTGGATAAGTCACATGCCACTAAGATTGAGAATAAAATATTTTGTCGCCCAAGGTAAAGTAGTGACTTAGTAATTCGAGTTTACAAATTTGTTCAATAGTAAGCTTACTGTATTGGGCTACACTTCTGTGGTTGAAAAAGAGTACACAAACGACAAAAAGGTTTTTTAACACATTTTGTAGAAGAAGTGTAAAAGGTGTTGTGCCATTTAATCATCACAAAATGGAAGAATCCTACATTATCGATGTCTATGGGCTTGGCCTAGCTCTTTTACCAACATGTTTAGTGCAATTGCGACCTCGTTCTTTGGGCAGTGTACTCCACACCGAAAAAGCAACCACTTGAAAAAATAATTGCTATGAATATACAAGAGGAGTTTGCGTAATCTGAATTACAAGTTTATTGCTGAAATCGACGAAATGTTGAATACTATTAGATTTTTTATTCCAATAATTATACCGCAATTGAATATTATACAAGTTATTCTACTGTGTAATAGAAGTCTTTGGTCTGTTAAAGCAAGTTTGCTAAACAACACATTTCATAATATGCAAATATACTCATAGTTATTGAGTTAATCAAAAAGTTAGTAAAGAACATTTAAGGCTTGTTTGGAATGGTAGCATTCCAATTTGACCATGACATTGATGCAAAATAATCTTTTCCTTTTACACCCTTAACAAGCCAGTCGCCAGCAAATACACGACCAAAGAGTGGCAATTGAGCGACACCACCATCACGACCAAGTGGAATAAGCATACCTTGAGTTGCGCTAGGAACGTAATCTTGAATTGTTTTTCCCTTCTTAATCTTCTTGGCTAGAGCTTTGCCAAGAAATTTTGCTTGATCACCAGCTACCATAGCCATTTTTGGTGATTTGTGGTTACTAGCATCCCCAATGACGTAAATATTGCTGTAGCCTTCCACTTGCAAATTTTTATGTACTTTAATGCCTTTAGCTGTGGCCAATGTTGGATCAAGAGTACCAATTAGTTGGAAGTTGGGTTTCATACCAGCACAAACGAGTTGTACATCAGATGTGATTTCAGTTCCGTTGGACAAAATAAATGTTTTTCGCTCATAAGAATGAGCTGTAAGGCGTTCAGGAAGACGTTCACCAAGAACAATCTTGACACCACGACGTTCTAGACCTTCAACGAGTTTGGCGCGGAATTTATCTGAGAGTTGGGCATTGGCAATTAGTTGCTTTTGGGCATCAACAATAGTGACTTGTTTATCTGGGTAAGCAGAAGCGATTTCACCAGCAACTTCACAACCCACACTGCCACCACCGACAATCATAATACTCGAAGCAGCATCAATACGATCATTAGTTTCTGCAATAGAGGCTTCAATATTCTTACGGCTATACACATCATTGGCGACCTTAATTGGAGATGGGTAGCTGCTTCCAGTGGCGAGCACCACATAGTCGAACGAAATAGTTTGTGTAGATTCACTGAGTTCGCCATTTTGAATTGAGCGGACGACAACATCATGATCAGTGAGGCTTTCAGCAACACCATGGATTAAAGTGACATGAGATGGCAAAGCTTTATCCAAAGGAATAAACAACTTTGGGATAAAAGATTTATCAACCAAAGCACGAGGCATGCCAATGGCATGGAAAGTAAAGGTTTGTTTTTCAATTACAGTAATTTGTGCCACAGATTTGGACAATTTGCCTGCAAGGACTTGTGCAAATTGGATACCAGCAACACCACCACCAATTACTACAACTTTTTTTACCATTGTTTTGAGACTTGTATGAATTTAAAATGACATTTCTTTAGGTGATTTAGGTGAACTAAAGTTCATCGGAAAAATGTGACGAGGTCAGTTGATGGGCAAAAAATGTGTCGTTCAGCTATTGTGGCACAAAGTATCAAACGCAATCAAAGTTTTTAGAACAGCCAATCAGAGACCAATACTTAGACAACACAGATTATGATTGGATTAAAAAGTATGGACTAATCATATGATTGGATGGTATGTGGGCAAAAGTAATGAAGAAGCAACTTCTGTGATGTAGTTTCCATGGTGGTACAATCTCGAAGTTCCTTCTGAGGGTCCATTTTCTTGAATTGGAAGTTTGATCCTATAAAGAGATGAATTCATTGGAATATGATATCGTTGACATTGTACAACAAATTGCATTCCTATAATATATGCTAGTACAATTGAATTTCCAGTACTCGTCGATATGTGCATTATAAACTCGAATTAAGTTTTATATATTGAGTTAACTATGAATTCTACACAACCCATATTCTTTAGGCTAAAGAGTTGGCACTCTTTTCAGCGAAATTTCCCAATTAGAAAATTTGGTATTTTCAACATTATTCATAATGGTACTAAATGTTCTAGAACTTTGTCGATACACGAAATTTAGAAATGAATTATCGCAATAAATGTTTAACTACTGGGGCACCTTGGCATTCCATAGAGCCCACATTCGCGAGGCAAAATAGTCGGTACTCTTTGCAAACCATACAAACCAATCTCCAAGAACAATTCCACCAAATACAGGAAGTTGGGCAACGCCACCTGAAGGTCCAATAGGGACAACCATTAGTCCTGTAGGGTTGAAAGCAAAAGGTTTAATAGGCGTACCATATTCAATATTTTGTGCTAGGGCATACCCAAGAAACTTGGCTTGGTTGCTTGCAATATAAGTCGTTTTTGGCGACTCATGATTGCTTGCATCACCAATAACGTAAATATTACCGTATCTACTATCATCAAGTTGTAAATTGGCTTGGACTTTAATACCACGGGGTGATACCAACTCAGGATCCAAAGTAGAAGCTAAAGAAGTATTTGGTCTTGTTCCTACACAAAGTAGTTGGACATCACAAGTAATTTCTGTGCCTTTAGATAGTAATAAGGTCTTTCTTTCATAAGAGTGTGAGTTAATGGGTTCAACAAGACGCTCACCAAGGACAAGATTAACTCCACGAAGATTAAGTTTTTCAGCCAACTGAGTCTGAAAATTGTCTGTTAAATTGCTATTGGAAACGAGCTTGTCATTGCTGTCAATCAATGACACTTTCTTTGCTGGATATGCACAAGCAATTTCACCAGCAATTTCACACCCTACACTACCACCACCAATAACTCCAATGCTATCGGCCTTAGCAATAGCTTCACTTGCTTCGTAAATAACACTTTCCATACCCTGGCGAGTGTACACATTGCTTGGAACTTTAATTGGAGATGGATAGCTGCTTCCGGTTGCAATGACCAAATAATCAAAAGGAAATGTTGAAATTGTATCTTGGAGCTCACCATTTACAATGACTCGAACATGCACTGAGTTAGCAGTCATTTTTTCAGCAATTCCTTGAACACGTTGCACATTGTTGGGCAACGCTTTATCCAATGGAATAAATAGTTTTGGCACATACGAAGGATCAACTAAAGCTCTGGGCATACCATTGCTATGGTACGTATAGGGAAGTTTTTCGATCAATGTAATTTGACTTGTTGGTGAATAATAAGCTAAATTTTGGGCAAATTGGATTCCAGCATACCCACCGCCGACAACGACAACTTTCTTTGAGCTCATTCTTGTAAATTGTTTAGTGAGGTTGCTTGGACATTACAGCTTTGTACTAGGACAACTGGTGAAGTCCAATAAGCAGTTGATGACTAAGCAAGAAAGGCGTCAACAATGGCAAGTTGTATGACGATTTCTATTTGTAGAAATCAATTGATTTTTATCAAGTCTCCACCAATGGGTGACGTGAAATAGTATCTATCCAAGCAACCAATATATCATCGCAACTTTTTGAATAAAGCAATTACTTTTTGATGTAGAGAAGCTTGTAGCGAGCGATGTTATTATTGTTCCCAATAAAAATTACAAAGTAGTATTTGCTTAAAATATGTTTATAGTAATTTGCCATGAGATTCTCGATTATTTTCTGGATTTGGATAGTGCAATGTTATGACTAATTTTCAAAAATATAAACATAGACTGCATTAAAGATGAAGTTATTCTTCTAATCCTTCAACATGTTGACCAAACTTGCCACTGAAGAATACATTGGATGTTGGAAGTCGTGGAGTTGGTCCATACGTGATTTTGTCAAAGTCAGGATAACCACAAGCTATGACTACGGGTACTGAATAACGATCTGGAATGCCAAGGATTTCGCGCAATTTAGGTTCATCAAAGCCTTCCATAACTTGGGTACCAACACCGTGTCCTTCTACTGCATAGACAAAAGTAGCTGCAGCAATCATAGTTTGCTTGTATGCCCAGGCAGTCACAGTGTGGTTGGCTTCACCACCAAATGCACCAAGCTTAAATCCAAGGTATTTGTTGACAATTGGATCAGTTCCAGCTTTGTCGTTCATTTCATACAACGAGGGCAACAATTTGCTTGGTTCTAGTGTATTAATTAGCAAAGAGTAAGAGTTTTAAATATACCCAAATCTGCAGCGAAAACAGCAAGGAGGGGAGCTTCTTGAACTTTGCGGGGATTTCCTCCAGCCATGGCAGCACTTAAAGCATTTTTTTCTTCAGCATCTTGTACAATTACACAGACGTAAGGTTGAGTATTAAGGCTGCTTGGTGCTCGCTAAAATAACAATGTTAATAATTAAAATAGTCAAACTACTTACTCGAGTTGTAAGTAGAACATCATGAATGATACTTTGGTCAATTTCCTTTGGAAGGAAATGGCTAATGGAGCGACGGCCGTGGGCAATAGCGTGAAACTTGGACATTCTTTTTAAAGCTTAGATATTTTTCAATTGTACAAATTTACCTTGAGTAGAAGAGATTGAAATGAATAATGAAATAATATTGGGGATAGTATCGTATCGATCGGAAGTTTATGACGATCTTTGTCTACATTGGCATATAGCAAAGGCATGCTTCAGAAGTGTCTTCTGAAGTACTACAGTCGAGTGAAACATGCAAATATCGGAAGACGGGAATGTTCATCAATTTATTTGTATGAAAATTTAAATAGTTAAACCAATACAAATATTTTGTATCAAAGTGTCAATTGTTCAAGTGTTTAGGTAGGTAGGTTGATTTGGTGATACGATTTTAACATAAACATAATTTATGTGTAATTACGAACAATCGTAAATGAATAAACGAAATTGCATTTTGGTTAAGATATAAACAATCGACATTTACTTGGGCAACGAAGCTTTCCAAGTAGACCACATAGCACCAGCAAAATAATCCTTACATTTTGCCATTTTAACAAGCCAGTCACCAGCAAAAACTCCACCAAACATTGGTAATTGAGCTACTCCACCTTCACGGCCAACGGGAATTAGCATTGCTTGAACTGAGGCAGGAACAAACGGGTCAATACCTTTGCCCTTTCTTATTTTCTTGGTGAGCGCTGCGGCTAAAAACTTGGCTTGCTCTCCCGCTGACATTGCTGTCTTTGGAGCTACATGGTTGCTTGCATCGCCAATAACAAAAATATTTGGATATCTCTCATCATCAAGTTGAAGGTTCGGTTTAACTTTAATACCTTGGGGATCTGCAAGATTTGCATCAAGAGTTGTGATTATCTGCGTGTTGGGACTCACACCAGCACAAACCAGTTGTACATCAGTGGTAACTTGAGTGCCACCAGAAAGTGAAAATGTTTTATTTTCGAATGAGTGAGCGGTTAATTTTTCTGGCAATCGTTCTCCAAGTACCAAAGCTACTCCACGTGAAGTTAAAGCAGCAGCTAGTTTAGTACGAAATTTAGCTGATAAATTAGCGTTTGCGACTAGTTCTTTGTTACCATCCACTAAAGTCACTTTTTTGTCAAGATAAGTAGTGGCAATTTCACCTGCTATTTCACATCCAACGCTACCACCACCAATGACAAGTATACTTTGAGCAGCAGCAACTTTATCAAAAGTTTCAGCTATTGATGCCTCAATTGTACTGCGATTATACACATTGTTTCCCACTTTAATTGGTGGGGCATAGCTGCTACCCGTAGCCAAAATCAAATAGTCGAACTGAAGTATTGTGGTTGTGTCAGAAATTTCACCATCTTGGATAGAGCGAACAACAATATCATGTTCATGGATAACTTCAGCAACACCAAGCACCAGTGTAGCATGATCTGGCAGAGCCTTATCCAAAGGAATGAATAATTTTGGAGTATAAGTTTTGTCGACAAGAGCTCTCGGTAACCCAATGCAATGAAACGAGAAAGCATGTTTTTCAACCAGAGTAACATGTGCAGTGTTGGCAGGGAGTTTGCAAGCTAATTGTTGAGCTAGCTGTAGACCAGCATAACCACCACCAACAATAACAATCTCTTGAGGCATAATTATAAAATGAACCACCAATTTGAAAGTAAATATGCTAGTTTTCGACAGAGAAAAAGTTGAAGGTATGCGTGCTACTTTTGGTTCATAGTCACGAAAGCTTACAATTGTTGATAAACTAGTGTATATGTTTGCAATAAGATTGATATTATCATCGATTATTTTCTATAATACACCAGTGATGGAATATACGATGAAATTATGTGAATACACTTTAGGTAATCAAGCCAAACCAACAAGTTTTCATGAGATCGTAGAAACTACATTTCCATCACCTTCCTGGCGTATTTGGAATCTAACTCTCTCATCACAAAAACGCAAAACTTCAAAGTTACTTCATATCAAAACACATCATCCAAGCACAGATACGCACGAAAAACCTAATTTTGGTATCTTTATTATCATTAAAAAGATTTGTGTCCAAGTTAATTTTGAAGTACATACTGTTGTCAGGATGTCAGAATGAGCTCTACACCTATCAATTGCCTACAAACAATGGGTGCTATCGTTTTGTGGATCATTTATATCATGCCAGGAAAAATAGATGGATTCTATCGATACCTACTACATTAATCGTTATTGACAATATATCTTTAAAGCAAAAATCGAGTTTATAGTATGTGAATGAGTTTCATTTCTAATGAACTCTTACTTTTATCGTAGTAATTGCAGTATTTTGCTCTGTAAACTCATCCTGACGTATTTTGGTAAAGATGCAATAAATTGGTATAACACTAATTAAGTACTATATCATTTACTATTGACCAATCAATTTTCAATATTCTGATGGACGTCCTTTTGGGAACCGCGGGAAAGAGCATCACCGGTTCTTATTATTGAAACTTGATCGATTAACTTTTTTACTTGTAGATGTTGTTAAAGCAAAAGTTCATAACAATAGCATTGGTGAAGAAGGAACTCGAGAATGGACTGAAAATCTTTTGGCTGATTTAAATCTTCAATTTACTGCAGCAAAAAATAATTTTATCAGTGGAGTTGACCCTGTCAATGAAAATGAACTTGGCACACTTCTTTCTGCTTCTGGCTTGGTAAAAAGCTTATTTTATTTGTTTTAATAGGATTATATAGACAATTCGATATGCTGTCGAAACATTAATTGTAAAGGAATATGTTGAGCAATTTCAAGAAATATTTGTTCAAATCCTTCAAGTTCCACATTGGTCCAAAGCTTATTTGGGATTGAAAGTAAGCTTTGTTATTGAGATTAGAAAATAAAGTATGGTATTAGATGGTTGCTTTACGTGGATGCACTCGATTGTTGGAATCTTTTGAAGTTGTCAACGTTGGTTTGACGGAAATTGTTTTACCATGGACTCTTGATGTATTGAAACAATGTCAACAAGATGAACTCACGACCCAACTACTATTTCGCACTGTTTGTGAATTTTTGAATGTTTTATTGCAAATTCAGCCAACTCTTGCAACTTCAATTTTGATCAAGGTAATTTTTCAACTTATTACTTTGCAAAGCTTAATACCTATTTAGCATTTTCCAGTAATTGTGGAATTGCATACATCGTATGTGTATTCACTTCAGTATCTCACTAACACTTAACTGTAGTAAATTCTCAACTAATCACCTCCAAGATATTACGGAATGGATTACTTTGATTTACGTGGTTTTGGACAACATTTTATCACCACTTCCATCAGCACGTCAGCTAATGTCATATTCTCGAGAAGCTAGTAAACCCACTTCAATTAACTTTACAGCTGCAGTACCAGTGAATACATGGCAATTACTTGTTTCAGCTTTGAAAGATTTACCTATGAACAGCTCAGTAGCTACTGTCATGCCATCTTTGTACAAATTGGCATTCCAGGAATGTCCACAAAATATTGCTCAAAACACATTTAATGCCTTTCTCGAATATATACTTTCCAGGTAAAGGTTGATTATATCGACGATTTTAACAATAAAATAGTATTGATGAATTGCCTTGGGACCACCCAAGTCACATGGAACTA